>JAECUM010011339.1:0-65109 GCA_016617855.1 Megalonaias nervosa | reverse complement strand
CCAGTGCTAGACATCACTATAAACTGCCACACTGCAGACATCGTAGTGATATGACTGAAAAATTGTTAAAGCTACGTTAAAAATCATAATCACATCACATCATAATCACATCACTGCTGAATTAAACAAAATTTTAGTTGTCATTTCTTGTTACGAATTGTGACCAATGATGCTCTTCGGTAACTAGCAGGCCTACAGTGTATGCCAGTACCCAAAGCGATCTTCATATATCATATAGCAAATGATCTTGTGAGCATGCCTTCTAACTTGCCTTGAACATGTTGAATGCTTATGGCCAAGATTCAAATCACAGGTCTTCTAGGTATTCAGTACTGACTAATTCTGCTAAAGGTGTCATTATTAAGTATTTGATCACACATTTCTTGAATTGGTGATTATACACTTTGTTTCACTCGTCACTAAACCATTCTCTTTTGAAGATTATTATATAGAGAACCCCAAAAATGCCAAAGACATAATTTGTTTTAAATTATGTCAATATTTTTACATGAAGACAACTAAGAGGTGTGATAAACTGGATTAAATGTTGTGCTGTTATATCACAATGAAGGCACTGAGAATTAAAATAATAACTACCCCTTGCACTGGTAATGATTGGATCCAACATCTGCTTTTTCATGACCTAGTTTACTACCAGTTTGTCATTTTAAAAATCTTTAGTGATCATGAAGTTTTTTTTATCACAGCTAAGGTGCAGATACCTCAATGATAGAAATGAACAGACTTTGATAAAACTGCTTGATTGTTAAATTGTGTAGAACAATACAATTTTATGTAATCTCAATAAAGATGCTTGCATGACTACATTGATGTATACTTGATGAATGTTGAGAACCTTGTTCTGTTTATGCAGGAGAGAGGATAAAGAGAATTGTTTGCTGTCTTGAGAAAAATTTTGTTTTAAATATGTTTCAGAGATAGAATATTTCAAAGACTGAATTTAATTTGGTTCCTTTTGAGAGAGAGAGAGAGAGCATGTAAATTATGAGAGAAAAATTCTCTCTCTCACACTGACACAACTATAAACATAAAGCTTTTCACAGTCATGGATATAAATAAGTCAAGTTAGTAGGTGAGCAAATAAGATTATGTGCTATTAAACACCCTCAGCAGTGAGATCATAAATAGGTTAATTGGAAGATTGTATTGGCTACTGACATACGCCACTTGACTATTTGTTAGCACGTATAAGAAAAGAACATCATCAGACACAAATCATAATAGTCCATGGCAAATGAGTCAGTAGGACAAATTATATTATATTGTATTCTATATAAGAAGAAGAAGAAATAAGGATCATATATCCTCACATATGTTTACCAAGGAAAGGCAATGGTTTCCTAAATGGTATGTGATGCTTTTATTAAAAGAACCAAGGTTCAGTGTTGTTTAATCTTCATGAACTGGGATGTGCACAATACAAGAGATGAAGTTGTGTTCATTCCCAAACCCATCTTCTTAACAGATATCTCTGGAATAAAGAACCCTGTGTTCTCTGAGGATGTCATAAATGCAGTCAAAGAAGGGCTGATTGGAGTAACAGATAGGTTGATGGAAGAGTTTAGTATAGCCAAGTTTCTTGAAAATCCTCCATGTAGAAAAGATGAAGCACCATATCTTAATGCTAAACATGGCTGGCATTCAGGTGAGTATTTTTATTTAGCCTCTGTACAATTGAAGGAAATCGTTATGTTGAGAAAAACTTTCCAACTTTAAATGCAACTTCAATGGAATACTCTCAGTTCACATATATTTACATGTATCAGTTGTCATTAATTTCAGACTACCATGAGCCATGAATTTAAGTGGTCTGAGTTTGTATAGTCAACACTTAATTAACAACTCAGAAGGCCATGATCATAATGTTATGATGTCATCAATATGATGTCATGGTAGTACTATGACATATTAGAGAGATTGAATGTCAAATGTTGTTGAAACTTCTGCATCTGCATTATATAATGAGAAAATAAAATATTTGTACAATTTTAACAGTCACAATTACAGTCATGTGAAAGAAAATGATATATAAGATATATGAGATCTTTAGAAATCTATTGTGATTTACAACCTGCTTTGTAAATTGATTGAGCAGGATTTCTGTTGCGGAGAATCAGTGAGACCTCAGTAATTGTGTAATACTGAAAATATTCACTCACTAAAGTATCTTTTCTTTGTGTGTTTGATAGAATTATTGGTATATGATCTTTAGCCTATGCAGATAATACTGAGACAGGTATTGTTTTATGGACAGTTATTGTCAGTATACTTTTCTCCATGCTTTGTTATATTTTGAACTTTACTTGCAGACAGATATTCAGCTAGCCTTAACACAAAAATGCTTATCAACCTATAAATATTTTAGTGATTTTAGATTTCTTGGACTTTTAGCTATGTAAAAATATCCATTTTTTTTAATGCTTCAAAATTGCATAAGCAGTCATCCTTAAGGACCAAATCAGCAAGGTTTGTCCTAGGACAATTTGCCTTCCTGAGTAAGATCCACACATTAAAGAAGGGACAAACTTGTCATTTTCTGTAAAATTACAAACTTGTATCCATAAAATAAATGAATCTATGTTGTAAGAATATGTTTAAAATAATAATTGCAGTTGTTGGTACAAATGGTTTAGATGTTGTTCATATCATTTATAGAACAAATACTGTATGAAACAGACAGTTCTTAATTGCACCTCCAAAGACAGTTAAATGAAACCAGATATAGCTATCCACTGATTTTGTAACAACATAATATCAGAATTATTTGCCAGTTATTTAACACAGAAGGAGATATGGGAATGTCAAATATTTGTATCGGGTTTAATGAAAACTTTCAACACATTATTGACCATATTATGCCAGGGATATGGGAGCTAAGTTCCTTTCTCAAGGACACACTGAAGCAGCCAAACCCAGTCTGGCCAGAGTGGGTTTTGAATGCCATTTTGGTATTAAATGCTCTTTCTGTTGAGCTTGTCTTAGCAGATGTTTGACACAGTATCATGTTGGTGACAATGTGCATGTCCATCTGTGTACCTGTTCTCATCCTAGATTAACATCAGTTTTGAAGGTTTTATGTATGTTTTTTTCTAACTAAAAAGGCAGGCTTGACAGAAATGGGTCTCTTATAATTCTTATCATTGAAAGGTTACATGTCAGAATAGAAAGCTTAATAAGACCTTAAGAACAAAATGAAATGCATAATAGTGCACAAAAATTACCAACAACTGACCAGCATGCTTGGTTTTATTATCATATTGTCTACATAATATGTCCTATTTTTCTGCAAATGCATCTCACAGCAGTTGGTTTTGGGTAAATCATGCAGAATCTGGTTGAAAAATGAAAAATTTGGTTTTTGTTCCATCAGAGGTACTATATGCAGTTCACATGCAGTTTATAAATAACATAGAATAACAAATACAGCCATGGCATTGAACAAATAATATAATAATTCTAAATGAAATTCTGATTTCTTTTTATTCCCAGACTGCCCAAAGGACATAGATGTCCCAGTACTTCCAGGAAACATCACATGTAGTATCCCAGGCCACTGCACAGGAATTGATTGCTGTATTGATGTCTTTCAGCTAGGAAGGTCATTCCATGTCTATGCAGATCTAAGTATCTGCAACCTACTGCTTCATGTTGGAGTTGAGAAACTCAATCATACAATCAATTTGCTGAATTACCAGTGGGGAAAGAAGGAGCAGTTTTCTTTAAATGATATCGTTAAGTTTGAGTAAGTTTTTTTGCTTTATTGACTGCAGTTGGTTTCATGCTAATAATTCATATTTATAAAACTACAAATTTTTGAATCACAGTACAGTACAAAGAACAAAATCATACGAAGCTTTAAACTTTACTGCTATATTTTATGTCTTGTCTAAGTACTACCACATTCACTGTTACTGTCATTATCATTCTGTTATTATTACTGCCATCATTAGGTGCTGCTTGTTTTTCTGTAACTACTGCCAAATATTTACTACTGTTACTACTACAGCTACTAATACTACTAAAGTTCATTACTGTTACTACTATCTCCAGCTAGCATGATTTTTGAAGTGGTTGCACAGAAAATGATGATGAAAACTTTCCTGTGGTCATACCTCTGCAGCACATATGTACAAAGTAAAGTAATTGAAGTGGTTTGTCTAGTAGCATGTTTTAATCAAAATTTTAAAAAAAATTATAAGAGAATTTTTAAACACAGGGTTTAATGAAATATTGTTGTTCAAAAATGCATAACATGAATAACTCTCTTTCACTGTAGTTTTAGTATCGAAGATTTCAGCAGTCAAAAGAAGTATGTGATGGACCTTAACATCAGTGTGTGCCTGGGGAGGGAATGCCTCCTTGCCATACCAGTATTACAAAGAACAGAATTATCAAAGTTGTGGTGTGAAGCAAGTGGCCATCTTTATTCAGGTTAAGATTTCAATCTATAATTACTGGTGTTATAGTGGTACAACTATGTTAGTTCCATGAAATGCATCTGGTGTAAAATATGTTAATCCAATGTGATCTACCTAGCTGATATGCTGGTGGATTTGGTGCATTATTTTCTTCTTGAAATACATTATCCAATCATAATACATTCGGAGAACTAATACTATGTTGCAAATCCATCCTCCCTAGATAACACATGGTGGTCGGGCAGATTGATCTCCCCTTGGTACACGGATTGGCATCAAATCCCATGAATATCTCAGTTACTACTTCCACTCATGCAAAGAAGCACACTCTCACCATAAGAGACCTCGCAAAAACCAGAATCAACTATTGGAAGATGTCCATTACAAATTGGAGACTTCTTTTCATTTCTAAGGACAGTATACTCCATCTATAGTTCCAACTTTTCTCTCATCCTATGCTGATGAAGTTCTGCGTTTACAAATTTCTAACACTTTGTTGTTTTCTCACATTTAATACCACTTGCATGGATAGCCTATGTAACTTCTTCATAAGTTCTGGCTATAATTATTTTTTCTATGCATGCAAGTCTATGCCTATAGAAAACTCTTTATATGTACAATTCCATTATGACCAGCTACATACAGGCACCAAGCTTCAATGTTTTTACATATATAGGTAATCCTTGAGTGTTCCTGCAGGTAGTATTGTAAATTATATTATACCTGGACACTTCATTGCTTTATTAGATCATCTGTGATAATCACTAATCACTAATTTCCAGGTAAAACATCAAATCATATAGCTCTGCACCCATTCTGTATTGAAACAGACAGGTACACTGAAGTCACCCATACAGGCCTCATTGCATCTTCCTACAGGTAGTATTGTGAATTGATTTGATATATGGACACTTCATTTCCCTCATTGTCTTGTTTGCGAGCACTAATTGTGCAGTCTTCACGATGGACAGTGTTAGTTGTATACATGACACTTTATTGATTTTACCTGTATCGAACATCATTGGGCCTTTTCCTACAGGTAAAATTGTCTCTTGATGGATATTGTTGCACCTACTTTGTAAGTATCTGAATAACGATGCTTCAGTTCCTATATGATTTGTAGGTTTTTGTGTGTAATGTAGAAACTTGTTTATATTACTGTCAAGCTTCTGCTCTGGTCAGACAGTACAGGTAAGTTTTCTATACATCGTTTACTCGCTAATATCCTGCTCATGCATGTTACTATAAGCGACACTTGAGTGATGTTTATCTGTATAGGCAATCCATTGGCCTTCCTGTGACTAGAATTGATTTTTCATACTTCCTGTTTGTTCATGTAAGTACTACTGCAATGATTCTTACTGTACAGGCAGTCAAATTCATGTGCCTATGGGTTGTTATGGCTAGAATTGATTATTTATTGTCCACTTTCTAAATATTCATAGCTATTCTCTAATCTGTCTGTACAGGCCACATGTGCCCCTTTACATGTAATTATCATTGTGGGTAATTCTGCACAGATACTCACTTTCCTATAAAACAGGACACTCACTACACTACATCTTCTCTATTTTGTCTTGCAGATTTTGACCATTTGTTAGACCATTCGGACAACCTCTCAACTTAATATGTAGTTCCTCTGGTTGTCACCCCTTGAAGACATGTCAGACTTGCATATTATGAACAGAAGTCAGTCATAACTTGGGGGACGAAGGCATCAGATTGCATGCAAGGACAACAAGCTGGAGAGCAGCAACTAGCATACGTTACAGCCTCTCTTATCAGAATTATGAACTGGATGTTTGGATGAAACATCCCATAACCCATCCCAACCTCACAAACTGTACAGCATCATGACAACCAGTTTGGCCATGTTCCTTCACAACCGGACTTGGCCTTATGTTTCTGATTGTAATGGGCCATGACCACAATTTGATCTTACAGCATGAGCCAAAATGAGCTTGTCCTGTTCCATAAACTGCATAGTGCTGCCAAGCTTTTCATGAACAGACATGTCTATCCAGGGACTCTCTTGGATCAGTCTGCCACATAGTGCTGCTAGGCACTTCCTGTGGATGACATATGGTTTACTTGGATACCCTAATGAATCTGTCTTACTGTATGGTACCTCAACATGGCATACAATGTCAGTTTTCAATTGTCTCTTCACTTGTCCCCAAGCTTCTGCCATCCATGAGTGTCTATTTAGTGACAACTTGTTGTTGTTGTTGTTATAGGGTTTAAAGCCATTTTTTAGCACAAGATAGGCTATACATGGCAGCCAGTATAAATGGTGGAGGAGGAACCCGGGAAGAACCACTGACCCACGAGAAGCTACTGGCAAACTTTCTCATGTACCCACATTGGCCGAGCCTGAACCCATGCAGTAGTGACATGCTAGAAGTAATGGGATCTGACTCATAAGTATAGGACTCATCATTGTTGGCGATTGCTAATAGACCTTGCTACCTCAGGATTCAACTCTATTTCTATTGCTGTACAGCGTGGGAAAGAGGTAAGCAGACAGCCAAAGTATCCTCTTCTGCAGCAGATGCATGGACTGGTTACGTGATCAAATAATTCATAACCCATCCGAACATAATAAATTTGCCGATGTCCTCCCGACACAGATGGCCTACGTCTGGTTCAAAAAGGACTAGGTCATATACAGGAATTGTTGGGTACATGACCACAACATAATACATGATAAGTTGCAGTCTCATTTTATGGCATCCCACATGTTTAGTCAATGGAATTAGCGGGGGCATATTCACAGGATGGTCCACTTCATAACAGACATTGACCACTCCGGTGGTCTAGTGGTTAGAGCATCTGCCTTGGATGCAGGAGATCGCTGGTTCAAACCCCGGTCAAGTCATACCAGAGGCTTTTTAAAAAAATGGTACTAACATCTGCCTTGCTAGGCGCTCAGCATTAAGAGGTTAGTGTTAGGACTGGTTGGCCTGGTGTCAGGATAAATCTGACTGGGTGGGACATGATACTACATGTCTGCTTCATGATGCCCCAGTGCTGGACATAACTATAAACTGCCACACTGCACACATGGTAGCAATATGACTGAAATATTTTTAAAGCTACATTAAAAATCCAAATCACACATGCACATAACAGAGACACAACATCCTATAACAGTAATAGCAGGTATGAACTTACAATGGGTGGGAAAAGATGCAGTGCTCTCTACCTCCACCTTATAGGCCAATCGTGCCCCAAGATACACTCACTTCCTTCATCATCTGTTCTCTTTAGTGAGCAAGTTGAAGGAATTCACAGCATACCACCATCCCCATCAGTCCCAGCATCAGTGGATGAATTTTCAAGGCAACCAAAAAGGTCACAGGGTTGTCCCTAGAGTACATGTCACTGGGAAACAATCCTGCAACTAAGTATAAGAGTCAGAGGAGGTCGCTTGTTTTCACCAGCATTACACGTGATCATCCCTATCTCAATGACATACAGGCCCCCAACCCACCCTTAACACAGATCCCAGTACGGTGAAGGCCCTGATCTTTTGTGACAGAATGAGGAAAATTTTCCATGACTACATGGGGAACCTACCAGTACCTGGGGACTCAGCACCAGTGCCTCTGCTATGCCTGTGGCCAGAGTTCTATCAGCTCCAATGCAACACTCAGTTCTCAACCTAAGCGCATTCAGCCAACCCTGTTATGCTCTTGGGTTTGAGATGCAATACAGCAATGAGTCCTAACACTATCCATTGTGAAGACTGCGCAATCAGTGTGAACTTGCAAGAGATGAAATTTCATGCCCCTACTCAAATGGCTGCCACAAGTTCTGTGATTCACCTACAACACGGTCCAGACAACAGCCTGTTAGATATTTTGGAGCAAGATATGACTTTATGTGTTACTCTCCTTTCATCCTCAATCTCATCAACAAGAACACCTTAGACCTTGTAATCTTTCAAGATTCGGTTGACTAGGTCTGGACACTAAAATGTGCTCCCCAGGAACAAAATTTGAATTCATGCAGTGGTAAATTCTGTGCCTTTTTTTGAGCAACCCATTTGCTAGAGTATTCATTTGCAGACAGAGTTTTGCACTCTATGACAGAGGATGTCTTAGTGCTTGATTGCTTTTTTGTTTCACTGGGCCCTCATAACAATTATTACATGGTCCAAGCAGAGATCAAACCGTTACATTTGGACCATTTCTCAGTTGGCAAAGATTCAAGGTTGTATATCAGGGAGGCACTTAGGACTTGCATTAGTGATACCTCTACAAACGCATCTTCCAGCAGTCACTTGACCTACAGATGTACACACAGAGGGATGGGCGGGGGGGGGGGGGGGGCAAGCCTCTTACCTTTTCAGACTGACATAGGAGCATTTGTTTGTCCACATCATCAAAATGGACATCATTTAAGAAAGCCTATCATTGGTAGCTGGTGATTGTTGTTGTTGTTGTTGTTGTTGTTGTGGGGTTTAACACCATTTTTCAGCACACGATAGGCTATACATGGCGGCCAGTATTAATGGTGGAGGAAGAAACCGGGAAATCCGCGGAAAGAACCACCGACCCACGAAAAGCTACTGGCAAGCTTTCTCACATATCCACATTTGCTGAATCTTAGACTCGAACCAACGCAGACAGAGGTGAGATGGCAGTGATCTGTAACGGACAGCGCTTTAGACCACTCGGCCCCTCGGGGCCCCGGTAGCTGATGAACCTGCTTGGGTACAAAGTTGTCATTCTTCCTGATGACTTCACTGTAATGACTGATATCAAATAACAAAATGGAACAAGTACCTGGACCTTTGTATTCTTGTTTGGGATTTTCTAAATATGGTGTCCTCAACAACAATTTAGGTTTCAGTTAGACATATCTTGGCTGGTTAATGTATTGGCAGACTCATTTTTCTACAAGCAGGATCTCAACAAATAAAATTGCTAATGTTTATTCTCTTCCATGAGAAACAGTTAGTACCCATCACAGTTAAAGTTTCTGTTCCACGATTACTAGCACACTGAGCTATCATCAAAAAGAATATATTGCACTAATCAAAGAGGTGTCTGATTTAATATTCAAGACCTGAATTTAGGGCAACATTGTTGATCCCTATCTTATGCCATTGAGAATCAAGCTAATTATTTTACATTTGTCTAAGAGATTACACAAGGGAACATAAAGATCTCTTTACAAAAATGCATGAGATTACTATACATTATATACTATTAAACATTTATGCAACAGTGTCTTCACCCACCGTACTCAGTCCATATAGATTGAATTGAATTTTGAAACTTGTATACATTTATAGACCAACCCCAGTTATATCCCAGAATGTCAAGTCTGTATTTTGAATATTTTGAATAATGCAATAACAAACTGTTCCAAGACTTAATTCACATGTGCACCTAAATATTCGTTACCAGACAGTAGGATTGCACAAGGTTCATAACCAACCTCAAAAACATGAAAAAGCATAAAATTTAGCCATTAGCCAAAACAACCCCCCTAAAATTAGCCTCAGAATTTAACTTTCTTGATTTTAGCCTGAAAGAGATATAAATAAGCCATGGATTTTATTTTTAAGTATTTTATGGGTGTTATGGTAGAATTTTGATACACAAATTTTAATGTATATACAGTGATTTCAAGCAAGAAGCAGTATTCGGAATAGTCCAGTTGGTATTGTTAAACATTAGCTTCCAGTAGAGAGGACACATAAATTTTGATGCTACTGCTGACAATGGCTAGCCAGACACATTGCCAAAACCATTATTTGAGCATTGGTAGCTTCATTTTGAGCCAAATGTGTGTATCGTTCATGAAGTTTAACTGCTACTCTTGTTTCTTTTGATGATTTTAGTCATTTTTATGCAGGGGGGGGGCCTTAAAAATTGTCTTAATGCCATTAAGAAACTTCAAATTAGCCTTAAATTTTGTGCCATTTTGCTGCTGCTATAAACCCTGATTGCATAACCACAGAAATGGTTCCCAAAGTTTTACTAAGGGAATGTGTTACCCATGTGTTAAAATTTGAAAATTATTAAGATACCTACTTCATAGTAATATACGGGACATCACATATAAAGGGATATCTTCCTTTGGATCTGCCCTTTCCCTTAGCAGCCTAGCCAGAAGGTTCCAATTTTGGGATGGAGTTAAAATTGGCAAGCAAATGAATATGTAATTTACAACCATAATATTGTAATTTTTCTTGCATGTTTGAATAACTTTGATAATCCTAATTAATTTCAGGTTTTTCATTTGATACTTGGCTGAAGAAGGTAGGGGCTTCACCAGGAGAGATTGTTGGATTACTACAGGAACGTCTGTTTGAGGACCTGGGTATTTCCTCATTCCTGCTTGATTCACCATGTCAGCGCAATGTAAATGGTTGGAACAAAGGTTATTTTCATCTTGGTTGCATTCCTATTTAGATAAATGTTGAAAAAGGGGAGATGTCTTTCTACTTTATTATCAAACTGCTGTAACATATCTCCATTACAATTATCTATTTGTTGCAGTCAACATTTGTGACCTTGTAGTGACAGAAAAATTTTGCTGATCTGATAATAATTTCCAGTATGCTAAAATTGCACCCAGCAAAAATGACCTGATGTATGGTATTTTGAACATTAACTAATGCTTGATTGCATAGCCTTTAAAATCCAGCAATGCTGTTTGCAGTAACTATTGCAGTTCAGCACCACATCACTTGAAAAGTTACAAATGTCCATGATGACTTGTTTTGATGCTCCTTCCAGTGTCACTTAGGAGCAATGAAATGGGACAGCTATGCTGGATTAGTCCTTTCAAGATTTTAGGTAAACAGTGATATTGATTTTTATATTTATTGGTATTTATGTAAATCTCATTATTTCTGATTTATATAGGTGAGGAGATAAGACATTATTTTTCATGGAGGTTTCTTATTTTAAGTAAATGGTATCAAAGCAGTCATTTCTACTTTCAGAATGTTCATCAGTGCCAGCATTACCAGATAGCATAACCTGCAGCATACTGCAAGAATGCACTGAAATACAGTGTTGTGTAAATATTAACGCTGTTGGTAGAACATTCCTGACGTTGGTTGAGTTTGATGCTTGCACATTCACAATGAGTGTAGGAATTGAGAAAATGAAATTCAACTTATCTCTCATAGACTATGTGATGGGTAAGTTGATTTGCTGCTGCATATAAAAATGGTTTATTCATAAATGGGTTATTATATGATTCTATAATAATTATCAAAATTAGAGTTTACATTGTTTTGTGTTGTCTATCTCTAACCCATGCCTGTGTGTGTTTTAGTTATGCATGCTTGGCAAATCCTTGTCACCCTTTAGCTTCATTACAAGCCATATGACCAGACCAATATACATTAGCGATGCACCCTTGATTAACCCAGTTAGAATGAATCAAAGATGCATTAAGCTAATCAATTCAGATTTTATATTTAGTGATTATTATATAAATAGGTATTAAGTTGTTTGTGGAATGCAAATCCTTGACTACAGGAATTAAAAGTTACAGAATTTTCTCCAAGCAAAAACATGGTTTATTTTCTCCACTTACCTCAACAAAATAAATGGAATTTGGACTTGAAAACTGTACCATTTCTTATTTTAATTTCAAATTGTAATCTACCCCCCCCCCCTCCACAAGTGCCTACCCAGATTATCGTGTAAGTTGTAGAAAAGACTTGGATTGTGAATATACAGTGAAGCAAACAATAAAAGTTCAGGGGGAAATAAATCAACATGCAGATGCAGGTCAGACACTGATTTCCATGGAATTTACATCATATACTACAATTAATTTCAAATTAATTGTCCATTACTACAACTCTATGGTCATAAACTAAGTAACAGAAAGAAGCAGAACCAACAAGTTTTGTAAAATTCAACAAATAATTTAATTATCAAAGTTATAAAATGAAAATTTAAGTGGAACTTACAGTATTATGAATTAAATAAAAAATAATTCTAAAAAGTTCTATACAAATCCAAAAGAATCAAATGTTCCGAATGAATTCCAGATCTTTCAATGTACTGGTCTGCCAACAGTCATAACAGTGGCATTGTCCACAACTCCTTTGAATAAATTCACAGTAGTTCCAGAATAATATTTTGATCCAATGAGCACTATGTAGTTTGAATGAATAATCCAAACAAATGTCTCCTATCAGATTTTATCTAAACACAACATTAAACACATCTGCAGACTGATATTAACACAAGAACATATGAATAAGAAGCCACAAAAGGAATGAATTGATTACTCAGTTCTCTCCTCATATACATCTTGAAGAGTCTAATACAACCATATGTCACAATATAACCCCACAGGACAGTCCTTACTACTTAATCTAATATTTCACAATACTTACTTGTGTGACTTATGTTGCATTACTCAACCACCTGACATTAACTAGCAAACTATAAATAACTCCAAACTCATAAATAAGTTTATTATTAGAAACTTGACAACTATTTATAGATCCTCTATAATCCACATGCCAAAAGTGAAACATTTGCAACAGAAACAGTCATGAACAAAAAGTTACATAAAATATAGATATACATAACACCATGATGTGTGTGGATCTACCACAGATGTTGGTATATTTTTAGTTCGGGCAACTTCTGTGCATTTAGTTTTTGCCTTCAGAGAATACCTGTGAAACAGATATTGTTTAGTGATTGTAAAAAAATACTCATTTAATGTGACCTCTACTTGCATAATTTCCTTGGTAAGTTATCTGTTCAGTTAATTACAACTCACAGGTTATTTTCCAGTTCAGAGTGGTGTCACTAGCATGTTAATTTTCTTAAGGTCTCTAAAACCATTATTAGCCCCATTCACAGTCTGTAAGAGTGTAGTTTTATCTTTTATTGCATGTTTGTGTGTTTTTATGTATTTTATGAAAATTTGTCAATTTTGTCTTCATCTAGGTTCCAAGCAGGAAATCCGACTTGGAGGATTAATCAGGCTTGGGTAAGTATGCCAATTCTGAGTCTGACAATTCTGCTGTTAAACAAAAGGGTAGCATTGAAAAAGCTCCTATTTTTACCCTTACATTTTTTGGAAAAGTTTTGCCAATTGTATATTTCATTTTAAAGTCATAGTAAAAAGTGTTCTTAATTATTTTTGTTTGAATGAAGCTGACTGGTACAGCAGTGATCTAAAAATAGATGGAACCTATTTGCTTATTTTCAAGGTAGCAGCCAGGTTCTTTTCTCACACACCATAGTCATGACTTCATTAGCTGCATGTCATCCTATCATTATTATCCTCTATAAAAACATGATATTTCCTTACAGCCTTTTAATCTTGTTTATTAAGATTTGGAAACACTTGAGCTCTAAAAGTGTGAAAACCCTTTAACTTTAAAGAATGATAAAGATAAAGTTTTTGTCTTAATATATGGTGAGGATATCCTTCATTTTTATTACTTTTCTCAAACATCTTGGAATTGTTGAATGAAGTTCATGAATATATTACTGATTTAAAATGTTCCATATGATACGAACCTTCAGGAAGATTTCATCACACATGGTACTATTTTTGGATGTGTTTTGACCTTTCTTAATCAAACAAAATATTTTACATTGTATCTTCAAATGAGAAGATTGGGTAGGCCATGGTTTCATCTTAATATTGATTTGTTTAAAAAAAATGTCACAGTATTCATTGTGTAGACAGGGGTGGTATCATTTTGAAAAATGTAAAGAAAATTTCCTGGAAAAAAACCGAGAAAGAACAGGCCATAGGTTGCAATCTAATACATCCTTTTTTGTTTCTTTCTGCATAAATGTGTGTACACATACCAATATACAGCATGACAAGTAATGCATGTGCAAATTATTAAAGAAATCCCACATGGACATACCCAGTACTCAGGTTGGTAAGATTCGTAATTTTTATTTGTCAGTAGGAAAACAACAAAAAGAAGATAAACTGATTATTTCTCCCAATTACTGCTTGACATTTGTCACTGAATCTAGCATTCTCCTGGTGATCATCATTCCAGTTTAATGTTTTGCTACATCATGGAGCTTTTATCTTCTATTTCCTTCTAGTACCTGTGAAAACTATCCTCTTAACAATTGGTTAGAAATATCCCTCTGCATGCAGCGTCCTCTGTAACGTTTTCTGTACAGTTGATGTGTCTATCCCTCATTGTATTCATTTGCAATTTCTGCAAGTTGTGGTTTACTAATCCTCCTCACAATTGAAACATGTCTTCTTTTTCTTGTTCACTTAAATTTGTCTATTTCACATTCTGAGGTAAATTTTGAACTTAACCGGATATTCCAAATGCTGAAATTTCTTTTTTTAAATAGTTATAATGCTCATTTTGTTGCAATTCCAAAATCATCACTTTCTTTTTTTTGTTCATTTATGCTGATGAAGAAAATTAAACAAGCAAAAAGATTAAACGACAAAGTGACCTTGATTATGCTATAGTGATGTAATGAAGTTTTAAGAACATACTAATGACCCATTAAGTACATGCTCCAAATTGAATGACTTCACCAATTAAATATAATTGGCAAGGTGGTTGATAAACCTTTTGCAGGATACTAATGTAGATGCAGATGTAGAAATGATTTTGCCATTTTACTCTTAAAGGAAAACATAACTTCTTTTTCTGTTACATGGGTAAAGTTCACTCTGTAACTGAGCAGTTCTTAAAATGCATGATTACTGTGTATTTTTTTTTCTCTACAGGAAGAAACATAAATATTACTCTTAGTAGGAATAAATTTATTTCATAGAAAACACATCAGGTAAATTAATATCTCCATCATAATTATACACAGATATGCAGTTGAAGATCTTCTGGACCAGAATAGATATCAGCTGGACTTGAACATCAGTGTCTGCTTGGATGCAAGTAAACCTTGTGTAATTCATGTCCCAGTTATGCAGAAAACAAGAATTCCAAAAACATTGTGTGGATGGGACAAGGGATTTATCATCAAAGGTACTGTAAACCATTCTTTATAAGAGCAGTATTACAAATCCAGCTACTGTTGTATTGCTTTCTTTTTCCTGGACTCATAGTTGCCTGTCAAAGCTAATTATTCCATCATTCAGTTAGTGCAGGATGGTCAGAATTAAACAGAACATGGTCTCAGTCTGACTCCTTGGTGAGAGCCACATACTGAATACCATCCTGTTTTTCCTTGAATGATGTATGCATTACACATGTACAATATTGCTTATAGAAATCTGCGTTGGCATTTCACCTGGTTTCTGTATCAATTAAGTGTTTTCCCTCAGTCCTTGCTTTATTTAAATGTTATCTATGTGTATTGTTGGTACATTTTAGGTTTTGTTGGTACCTTCCTTAGCAAGCAGTAAATTTTGTTCCCCTTCATTGTTCTAATGCTATGGTAAGTAGTGTCTATCCTTTCTTGGTTCTAGAATTTCTGGTTTGTGTACATTTTTCTCTTTCAGAGTTCGTAATTTTGCAAGGTCTGGACAAGTGTAGATGCAAGAAAGCTTAGTGGGTCACTTGCCCCACCTGATTAGAGTTCACTGCCTCCTTCATCCAGACTTGTTTCCCAAGCCTTCTGGTACTGAGGACAAAAGGATCTTTCCAGTCTGGAGAGACTCTGGGGGAAAGCATCTTGCTCAGACCTTCTGTTGCTTCCACACTCTGTGATGATTCAAGAGCTTACTTAGATTCTTTCTAGGATTATGAATTAGCCAGCGAGGAGAAGTGATGGTCGGTTCCCACTTCTTTGTTTCAGCCACATACTTCTGCTCTAGCTATTGAATCCAGTCACTGGCTTTGCCTCTTAAGCCCCCATGTTTGGATGCTGGGGTGTCAAAGTTGGATTATCAGCTGAGGCTGGGTTTCCTCCTAGTTAAAAGCTTGGAGGGCTTGGAATTTAAGGCCCATACTCTTGTGAAAATTGCTTGGTATGACAACCTTTTTTCAGCAGCCTCCTTCAGTTGCTTGAAAGAGGAATTATTTTCTCCAGTGGTGCTTCAGTATTTGCTAGAGGCTGTAGTGAAAAAGTAGCATCATGTGTTTGCCATGTTGATTTTGCTTCCTTTGGAGGTTCTTCAGCACCACAAGGATGCTGTTTTGGATACATTGTTGGTCTTGCTGGACCACAGCAAGAACCTTTTAAGGTCTACACCTCCTGAGGTGGAGATGCTCTTTGAGGTCTCATTCCTTCCATGGCATCACAGGATTTGATAGGCCAACAACACAGGTCCCTGGCAGCAGCTCTTAGCCCTTCAACACAGGCCAAGAAGCATACCCACCTTGGCAAGCCTATTCATCCAAATTCTTCAAGCAGGCACAACCTCAACAGTCTCACAAGCAGACTCAGAGAACTCCTTCTTGCCCATCATTTGCTAGATGAGGTCAGTCAGAAAGATCAAGGGAGAAAGTCTTTGGGCATCTCCCCCTTCTGCAAAATTGGAGGGAAATGACTGTAGGGAATTGTGCCTTGTCTTACAAAATCTCACTCATTCCAATGTCCCAAGTAGGTTTGGTTGGGCATCACAAAAATTGAGTGGGTCCATAAAGGATGGCTATTAGCTTTGCCTCTGGGAACATACTCCACTATCATGGACCTTCATGGCCATTTCAAACTGGCCAAATTAAGGGAAGATATATGCACCCTTCAGCAGAAGGGCACTGGTGACGGGGTAGAAAATGATCAGACTCTGACTTCTTGGCTAGAGAAATAGTCTGAACAGAAGGTGTCATGTGGACTTCATAGATTGGTCTCTACACTGGTTGGTAGCAGAGTAACTTTTGTGACTGTGGGGGAGACCCTTGGTGGACTTGTTTGCTGTGTGACTGAATAACAAGGCTTCATTTTATGTCTCTCCAGTACTGGATCAGTGTCTGGGGGAAGTGGATACTTCCAGTCTAAAGTGGGATCACCTGTATGCATATACCTTCCCACCTGCCAAAATGATTCCGCAGGTGTTTCACCAAGTTAGGATGTCCTCTGCTTGACTCATTCTGTTTGATCCTCTGTTGCTGCAATGGGTGTGATTCAAGAACCTTCTTAACATGTTGGTAGATGAACCCAGGAGGGAGATTACCACAGATGTACCTGCTGTTGCAGCACAGGTGATCTTCCCTCCACAATGGCTCACAGATCTCCATCTTAATGCTTGTCTTATCTCAAGTGATCGATCTAGCAGGACCAGTTTTTTTTAGCAAGGTTGCCAGCTGCATTGTCCAAGCTAGGATGCAATCTACTTCCAGGGTTTATGATGTAAAGTAGAGAATCTTCTGTGATTGGTGCAGTAGGATATGCATTGATCCTATCTTTCCCCCTTGGAGCACAGTTACAGGTTTTCATTTCTTCCTTTTCAAGGAGAGAGAATGTTCCATGGCCACTGTTAAGGGCTGCAGCACAGCCCTCTCTAATACTCTCATATTCTCTAGGGGTTCTGCCATTGGGTTGGACCCTCATCTTTCTGATCTCATCAGGTATTTTGTGCTTCAAAGACTGGAATATCATCTGCTAATGCATAGATGGAATCTTTCATGTGATCTTTGGGTGTTTTCAAAAAAAACTCTTAAAATCATTATGATAATGATATGATGGATTCTCTTCTTGAGTGCTCTGATGTAATTTCAAATAATTTTATATTCCAGATTTTTCCCTGGACCAGTACTTATCAGAGCATGGGCTGAGTCATGTTAGCAGTCTTAATGGTCCACCATTGTATCAACTCTTTGAAACCCTTGGTATAGGACTATACATGGAAGACAAGCAATGTGACCGTAACCTACCTCCATATCTGATACAAGGAAATGGCTGGAATTCAGGTAAAAAGCAAAAAGTAGCTAGAAATATATAAACTTGCTTTTTGGAGACATTCTGGGAACTGACTCATTTTGCCCCTTATGAGCAAATGTCTGCTGATTCAAAACTGACTATTTTATACAATAAATGAAACATGTTCTCTTTAGGTCATTGTCTGTCAAATCTAGGTGTCCATCAGGACAGAGTTTCCTTAGTTACTGCTGTTTTCTATATTTCCTTTATGATGACTGTTTCAGTTACCAGATCAGGTTGAATTTCTGATAACTGTATGTTGCATCTTTTGAATATTTAATTTGTGTCTTTATGATTTCATTGTGTGAAATACTGTGAATTTTGATACTGTTTAGTGAGGTACAAATTTGTATGGATGTTTGGTTGCTAGAAACAAATAATCAGCGATATGTAGGAATTATGGGACATCCTACCACCTTCTAAATTTGCTGCATACAACTATGTCTACTAATGTTATATACTAAGGTTAACTGCACTTCATTTATATACTGTATCTCTTACATTATGATTAAAATATAATACATTCTACGAACAAATGATTCAGTGGAAATCCTTAAACTGTTGTTAAAAAAGTCTTGTAACTGTAATGGTGGTAATGCTTATAATAATTTGAATAGCTGGATGTTAAATCTCAAAAGAAATGTCATGATAAATACAGTTTTGTTTACCCTTTTCAGATTGCCCACTTAATGTGGATACAAGACCCTTACCATCTATTGCATCATGCTACATTTCTAATCGCTGTTCTGCTGTTCAGTGCTGCCTGGAGGCCAAAGCTATTGGGTGTACTTTCAGGACATACCTGACCCTGGACCCGTGTGACTTCAGACTGATTATTGGCATTGAGAGAATGAAGCTAAATGTATCCCTAGCAACATTCAAGTGGGGTAAGTCATTAATGTCAAAACCCATTAACCCTCAGATAATTATCTGGTATTATTGCCTGGTTTCTTCAGATACAGTCTAGTGATCATTGCCTGTTTTCTTGAGGTACAAAACTGGCATAATTCTACTTGTGGCTAATTATCTATATCACTGACTGAGATTTAGGATAAAGAATGATTGCACATTTCTCTATGCATTGGTAAAATTGTTTTTAGAAATCTAGTGACTAGTTTGAGTTAATTTATCAGTAATTTAAAACTTCTGTAGTTGCACCAGTATCTCAATCTTAATTGAACACAGTTGCCTTGAAATTTATGTTGACTGAAGTCCAACAGGAAGAAAATGATATGTTGTTTACATATAGTTCTTAGAACATGGAATGATATCCAGTCAAACAATTTTAATTTGAATTTAAAAACCCCAAATACCAAAACTAATAATATTGTGGGAATTTACATATAATGTATAAATTCCATATAATGGCATTGATACATAGAAAATAATATTCTAGTTGATATATGCTTTGAAACTTGGTGGAAATAATCCATACAGAAAGGTACAAGGCATGGGTATTTCCTTTGCTATTTGTAGAAAATTTGAAAGCCATGTTTCACATGCTCAGTTTCAGCTGGAACAAATTTTAAGGTTTTTGACCCAAACTCAGAAAAATTTGAAATCTAGAGACTTCATCAACCTTTATTTTATCACTAAAAATAACAAATATTATCTGGATCTTAGTTTGTCTGTTGACTGGGAAATCAGGTCATGTGTTGCACATAAATGGCTACCTCTATTGTTTGAGTAGATCAAATATTCTTCCATTTTTCTAAAGCTTGTAACTAAGGTAATTGTTAGTTTTATATGATAGCTACAACCTTGAAGCTTGGTACAACCACTCTTCTGTAGTGATTGATAGCTCTCATACAAGTTTCAAGTAAGTTTCAACTACGTGTGCAATTGTTTTTGTTCTTACAACAGTTATTCCTGCAGTTGAATCATTCTTGAAACATCCATGTCATTTATTTGTATTCTGACTAAAGCATTTTTTGGAGACTTCCAGGCCACATGCAGTATTATTTTCAAACATTGGAGTGAACAAATATGTTTGAAAAGAAAATGAGTAATACATTTAGCAAACTGAAATTTGCTCAGATTTTGGAAGGTACTGCCGTACAGTGATGTTAATTCAGTATAAAAATAGCAAGCATCTGCCAAAGGCCTGTATATAAAAGAGATGCAGTATGTGTTTTTCCTCTGCATTATGAATTCACTTGAGACAATGTCTTGAATTAAATACCCTAAGTATAAAACTCATGATTTCTTTATTCATGTAAATGATGACATATTGCCAAGAGGCAGGTCATTTTGTTGACATTGCTCTTTGCAGATGTCTCCCAATAAAATATCAATGAATTACCTGTAACACTGGATTACTCCACTCAGAATTTACTAATTTAGTTTTTGTATAGAGTCCAAATTTAACAAGTCTTGAAGTTACCCGCAGCTCTGTATTATATGCTAAATTCAGTTTCATAGACCATGGTTTTCAAAAGCAAAACTTGTTTCTTTTATTATAATATAGAAGATCAATTTCACGTATCAAAAAGGATATTATCAAACAGTTTCTGATATCAGAAAATTATAAATCCATAAATTGGTATGATTTATTACTAGGTGTACTAGAAGATGATTTCTCAATATGATGTGGCATATACTATATAAAATGAGTATTCTGGTCGTATTTTTATCCTGTGTAAATAAGGATGATTTTGAGTGTTTACTCTTGTCTGACATGGTTGAGTACCAAACCTACTTTTTCTGTAAAATTCAACTGCATTTTCACAAACTTTCTGTCATGAGAAATTTGCTGTTAATTATGATCTTTTGGGCCCTTAAATTATTTATTTTTTATTTGGATTTGTTCTGCAACCAATTTTAAACATTTTGTGACCGGTTAGACAGTCTTTTGAACAAGCACTGCCCCAACTAAGTGGCATACTTAGAATAGAATAAGAAGAGGAAGAAGAAAAAGGAACAGGGGTAGATATGTTTTAATTAGTGTTTTACTGCACAGCAACATGTGAAAGTCAGATTGTGCCAGGGCAAGTAAAGCGCCTTGCCCAGGCACATGCCATGGCAGCTAACTTGGACTAATATGTAAATTTGAGCCCATACCCTACTGGTCATGTTTCCAACAGACTAACCATTTAACCAACTCGGTTCTCTCTCTCTCTCTCTCTCTCTCTCTCTCTCTCTCTCTCTCTCTCTCTCTCTCTCTCTCTCTGTATATATATATATATATATATATATATATATCTCTGCAGAAAATAGAAACAGAATCTTAAAATTGTTGCTTTGCTAATTTTATTTCTGAAAATATTTTTAATATGGTGATTTTTGTTTTGCTTGGATTGTGTTTAATACCATAAATGTGAAGATACTGTCATAGAGATTGATAGTTATTAACCAGATAGGTAATGCTTGAAAGCAAGAAGACAAGTAGAACAGGTTCTAAAGATACTTGAACGGTGGTAAAAAATATAGTAAAGAATTCTAACATGGGACTTGTCTAGTCTGCTGTTTAAGATTATGTCTGTATTACCATTTAAAAAAAATACAAGTCCTAATTAACATTGTACTTTTCTATTATTTTGATATATAACATTTGCACTTGTATGATACTAATAATTACAAACTCTGAGATTGCATAGACTAAGTTTTATGAGATACATTTCTAATTTGATATTAAGTGTTGGTTTTTCCTCTCCTTATTGGATATAAAGTTTTTTTTGTGTGTATCGTTCAGTTCATATAGATTATTAAGAAATCAGTCGTCCTGAAAAGAACCACAAACAACTTTCCATTGTGTTTCCATGGTTACAAGGAATATTATGATTAAATGTTTTTAGATAGTTCATATCTTTGTGTGATAAATTCAGTATTAATTACACATTTTATCTAAATCTGACTTTATTTACCCATTTAAATGCTTGCATCTGAACATAGTTCTCATCATTAAAAATACTGAACAAATTCTGAGGAAATAGGTCTCTTTTCAAGTAATTTGAGGCAATTTGACTGTAAAGCATATATTTCTTGAGAGGGAATGGGTTAAAAGCTTTCTGATAATTAAGAGCGAAGATAAGGATTGTAAAGATAAAATGATCAGTAATGAATAGCATACATGGGTTGAATATAATAGATAATTACAACATAAAGCAGTGTATTTAAAAATGTATGATATGCAAACTGTGCTGGAGAGTTCACAGTAAATTGCAGAAATATTCTTCCTTCATAAACATACATTATGTGGATCTTATGAAGACATCTGTCAATGTGTATTGCAGAAATTAAGTTGAGCTAAGCAGTGTACCTAAGTCATAGTTAAAAGTTGTAAACCATATTTTCTCTTTAAATTGCAGGCACACCTCAGCATACCTACTTAAATGGACTTGTGCGAGTATAGTAAGTACTTTATGTTGCCTACTTCTTATAGTATTTAAGTTTCCTTATTAATTTGATTTCAGTCTTGTTTTACCTAGATTGCACATACATTTATACCTATTTACATGGATCACTCTTGACTGTTGTATTTTTCTTATAGGACAATCTTCCATGTAGAGTACATCAGAATGCTTAGAGAAAAAGTACAAATGTTAGAGTTAAAACTGGGTTTATCAGAGGAACATGGTGAATATGTTGTGACCACACTATGCCACTATGCAGATTTCATTTAGTCTCCTTAATGATATCAAGGATAGAAATCTAGTAGGATCAGTGAAGAGTGTTATTATGTGGTGTAATATAATTAGGACAAATTAAAAAGAAACAAATTCGTGCAAAAAGTTGTATTTCATTGAAAACTACAAGTAAGACTTTTCTGGGATATTTTAGTAATTGTAAATAATTTAGTTTTTTTTCCTTTTCTTCATAAAATGGCTTTAACTAGTCATATTATGCATAGAATGTTTTAAAGGCTGATTAAATTGCTGCAGGGATATTTTTGATGACAGATGCAAATAGAAACTAATGATGTCATTTCAGCTACATGGTATTGAAGTTAGACCACCAGAAAGAATTCCTTGTCGATTTAAATTTGAGTCTGTGTTATGATGCCAATAAAGAATGTGCCTTTGTCCTACCGATATTTGTCAACACCTCCTTGCCAATGGCAGTCTGTGAATGGAAGTCCGATTTTTCAATCAAAGGTAATGCATGTATAGGATACTTTATTTAATGTATTTATTTATTATTATACTCTACCTTATTTTGTCCAATAAAATATAACTTTTGCTTGGATTTATCCACTCGAAAGGATCACTGGTGTCAAAATTATTGTGCAATATGAGGTGACATAGTTTTTGTAATAGGATGAAACTGGGTGGAATTGGATATAGTGAAGACATGTAACAAAGGCACTTAAGTGTGATGTTATATATAATGGAAATTAATAATAATTAAATCTCTGTCACCCTGGCTCATACCATTACTTCCATATCTCACAAACTGAACAACCCTACCTTCATGTGCACATGAAACAGAAAATTCATCAGGGGAATATAAGAAATGGTGTCATCCATTGACATATGATCAGTGTATAGTTCAGCAACAAATGTCACCAATGGTATTGTTTGTCAATGGATATGATCAGTGTAATAGATTTTATCAACAGATATGATTAATGTATAGAGGTATCAACAGATGTGGTCATTGCATGGATTTATCAAAAATTATTGGTCAGTGCATTAGATTGTCATACATACAAGGACAGTGAGGTGCAAAGCCTAATACTCAGGAATAAATATGATGCTGTTATCTTGTGACATCCCAACAACCATCATAAATACTCCCAATCCACCACTTACAATGAATGGTAGAGGAATAATCTTGCGTTATCCATTCCTCCCCCCCTGTTGAAGGATTCCTCAGGAACTTCCCTATATCTCAGATCTGATGATCCAGAACCTTGGATTCTCTGCACGGACTCAACCACTATCATTCACTGAACCAGCATGACCAAAGTCACCATTAACTACAGTTTCCAGTCAGAACAACCCCAATAGAGTTCAGTGAATTTCTGGAGCAGTTACTACAACTGGCCATGTAATACATAAGACACTCCTAAAAGTGTGTTTTATGTACCAATACTTATAGGTTACTGCATTTGTATGGTAAAATATGAACAAGTTTGTCTGAGTAATACTGCATGGCCTTGGAAGTGCAGATTAGTAAAGAAAAAAACGAGTTCATATTTTCTCATATAAATACAGTAACCTTTGCATTATATCTTCATTTTGTGTTACTACCTAAGGCATAATACTTGAAAGAATACACTACAAGAAACAAAATAATTGAATTTATGCTGTATTCCAAAATAAACACACAACCATTGAGATACCAATACACAGTAATAATATTAATGTGCACATAGCGCCACCCAGTGACCTTTGAACTTAATCGTGCGCTCGACATTAATTTAAAAATTCTTGTTTTGGTCTACCTAAAATTGAAATTTAGAGTCATATTGTGAACAAATGCAAATTGAAACAACTTTTCCAGTTTGTCTGGAATGGATGGATTTTGTTTTTCTGTTGATCCAACTCAATTTTACTTTTGTGATGGCTGGATTATTTTTATAGCTGAATCGATTCAATATGATGCATATGTGATTTTAGCAGTGGACTGGCATTGAATCAACCGCACCTTTGTTTCTGTTCTATTCATTTATTATTTGGAATCATAATGTGTGAAACATATAGAGTCTTTTAATCTGAAATTATCAAAATGATGCTATGGAATATCAGATTCATTCCGTTTTGATCGCAGTAAGGAGAAGGTGATTTTAGTTGGAAATGTAGTCAGAATTGCAGTACAGTTTCATGGTGTGTATCAAGTTCTGGAATGAATGACATTAGTCATACCATTCGGATTTGCAGAACTAACTAATAAAGTACATTTCGAGGAAGTTCAAGATGCATTAATGTAAGTATATTTATTACCATTCTTATTACCAGATAAAGAAGACATGTTTATGCCCTGTGACTCTCACTGTTGGAGGGAACCTAGCTATGACCTGTATTTCTTCTATCACTGGCCTAACATTGTATCAAAATAGTTAAATGGAGAAAATTGCAAAGCATATGTTGTACATCAGTCCATTTAGTCAGTGGAAATAATACTTTTCTTGTCTTGGCTTATTGGTTCTGATGCTCTTAATTTCTTTCCAAAACCTTCAGTTGCAATTTTTTCTTGAATTTAGTGTTTTGAATGATTTGTAAAATAGTATGTCTATGATAGATATGTGATAGCCCTTGGCCTGAGTATGCTTTTCTATGCTTTTTTTATACACACTAGAGAGCACTGGTCATAGTCTGAACAATTCTATTTGCAAGAAGTTACAAATATTTCTCCTAAATAACTGTTTAAATGATCAGAATGGTATTTTCAATTACTTCATCTCTCACATATGTTGTTGACATTGCAAATATCATGATCATTCGTTTGCTTGTTTGAAAGTTTTGTTTGTGACTCAGTGACTCAGTGAACATGTCCACATCATTGAATTTTATCATCTCTACTTTCAAATTGATGAAACTGCTTGTTTAGTTCCTTCACAAACAAATCTAATCAACCAAAAGCTAAAGTGTCTACTTCATGAGTGTACATAATTTGTTTACAAAGTAGGTCTGAATACATGATCTGTTATTAGACACATGTGTTGTGCAGTATGTAGCTATGTAGTTTAGAAGAATACTGCATGATTTTGACAATGTAAAGTTAACAGAGAAAAAAATGGGTATATTATAAAGTAGTATACAGTACATACACATGCACATCATCAGACTTTATTACACATTAAATTCTTGTTTTATAAAAATGACAGTAGCAGGTTATTAATATAATAACCATAATTGTACTTTAATCTGTCTGCAAAAGAATAATTGCACCATATTATAAAAGTGCAAACATTTCTCATTGTTTAATGCTTACAACATATAATTAAATACAGATTGGCTGTTCATCTACAAAATATTGAACCTGAAACAGATTATATTCAGTTGAATAACATGACATTATATGGTATATGTCCAACTTTCTATAAATGTTAAATTTATTCAGAGACATTCAATATATTAAACAATTCTTTCCTTTGAATGGATATGAAGAAAGAATAAAATCTTTTACATTCACATAACTCTACAGGTGAAAATTGCTTTATTAAAGGTTTCATCTCTTTGACAAGCTTCCATGCATTGTGATGATGTAGAGAAAAGTATCAATGCAAGTTCTTTGGACATGTTCAAATTCATGGCCAGTGAATATAGGGCAAATGACACCCTCAATGCAAGTACCTTTTTGTATGCTGCAGTTAGTGAACAGAAATTGCTGAAATCATTAAGACTTCCATACGTACTATAAATTGTTGTGACATCTGTCTCTGTTTTGGTAGGCAACTGTTGACACAACTGGGTTCTTCAGCTTGTCATGAACGGTTGTTAAAACTTAATTTAATTGACATGTTGGCCCAGTAATAACATTCTTCAGTAGTTTGAACCTTGTATCAAGGAAGTTTATAAATGCATGCATAAAATAGGGTCTAACTAGAAAACTGAAATGGCTGATTCCCAGCGAGGTTCATATTCAGAGGACAATTTCATTTTGCAAATTACTGGCTTATGATAGGGACGATGACAGTGATTTTTAAAGTTATGAACTACCGGTATATCAGATTGTTGGGAAACTGTTAATGAAGATACCAGTGAGTGATTTTGAACCTAAAAATGATGTTGAATATGAATACAATGTACCTACTGGATGAGCAAAAAAAACAGATGGCATGCTGGTCAACCTCTCTTTCAGTTATAATTCTAAATTAAATGTAGAAAAGGTAGAATACCAAGTCTAAATAAAATACAAATAATTTAAAAGTAGAGTACAGTTTTCATTTCGTTTCTCAAACATTTGAGCCCAGTGGAATTTGTGCAACCAAACTATGAAGCCTTTTAAGGTTTAAGATTAATCGGATAAGTAAGAATCTAAAATTAAATTTAAAATGAAAGATATTTATTTGATCAAAATATCTCTCTTTTATGAAGGACACTATTGCATTGATGGACTTAAAACTGTAATATAACAGTATGGAAGTTGGGTATAGTAATCAGCAAAGCACTGATTTAAGAAAATAAAACTCTTGGTGAAAATCCTTATTTTGCAGCAAAAGTATGTAAAAGACAATACCTATGAACTGTGGAAAATTGTATATAACAGCCATAAAGAATTTTTTCCCAACTTGTTCAAGCTGGCTAAGCTAGTCATATATATGCCCCTACTGACAGCTTACTGTGAAATAGGGTTCTCAGCATGTACAGATAAGGTACCAGTTAAGCTCAGAGACAATAAACATGTTTATGCTTATACAAATTGAGGTGACATCTTTAAAAGATTTTGATTTAAATAGGGTTTTAACAGTAGAGTAGGAAGAGAGCTGGATATTGAAGAGTTAGGTAAATATTGAACTATGGCTGTGTCCTTTTCCCCCTCCTTTTTTCCTTATGTTACCTTTGAACAGATAAATCCCGATGTTGCTGCCCAATCTATATCTCAAAAATGCTTTGGAACAATTTAGCATAAATGAAATGTGTTTTGGAAATATCTCACATTGGTAACAGAATTTATAACTTTGGTTTAATTGATTTAGAATTGTTGTCCATGTAACACATAATTGATAAAGCAATACATTTCAACAGCAATACATTTCACTGACTTAGAGAGTTTCTGTTGTAAATATTGTATGTAATATGTTAAGCTATTTTCCCTCCTTGCAAAATGTACATCTTCAGTATTAGTTCTTTTAATGTTGAATACAAAATTGAATGAGTTTCTGATCCAAAACATCATTTTATAAGAAAGAAATCTTGTCTAATTCTGATACTTCCTACTTTTTAAAGGGAAAGACTGTAGTTTTCATCATTGCATTCTTCAAATTTGCATCAGATAATTGATTTATGTATTTATTTCACTTAAATGCATACAATAATTATTATTAACGCATCTAGGATGCCTAATTATGAAAATGATTTCTTTATAGCATTAATACATTACTAGCTTTTACTGCATTTTGCTATTTTTCTTGGCACCAGCCACTAGTCCAAGGAGAACCTTCCCTCTACCAGTTTATTTTTTTAAATTACCAGGCTAGAATAAACAAGAGCATAATCCCACTGGTCACCAGGGACCAGGTAATGTGTTAGTGTGATAATCATTGAAAGTTTGTCACCAGGCCAGCAAGCTGTGGTCATCACTAAATGTTTCAAGGGACAGTCATGGAAATTATGCTAGCTGTCACTGGTATCTGAGCAATGGGAACTGGGCACCAGGCAGTGAATACTTAGTGCCTGACAATTGGCACAGGTCATAAGGCACAAGGCACCAGGTATACTGATTGGTGTTGATCTTATGTTTTTGGTCTCGGATCACAGAGCATAGAGCACTAAGTGGTAGCACCTTGCACCAAGCAATGATCACTGGACACCTGACTTCTGACTGGATACTGGGTTTTGCCTACTGGTCAGATATAAAGGAACTGGTTTGATAATCCTGCTTTTTCTATGTTTCCATTCAATCCTTATGGGGAATGGACTTTGAGTTGTGATGACCCACCTATGGGAAGGGATTAGGCTGACACCCCTCTGTATTCAATGTTCTATTCAACCCTTACATGGTTTGGGGACATGCACATCCCAGTGGTGAGTTTTTCGTATTGTCACACAATTCATGACTTTGCCATGTTTCCTTGAATCGGTGGATCAGACAGATTAATCCTGTCCATCCATACCCCCAGCCTCTGCCCCTCATGGGTATAGAAGTCTGGCATAGTGATGAGCAAAGCACTGATTTAAGAAAAAATATGTCCAAAACCCTCACTTCAATGGATGCCATGATCTTGTCCAGTTTAGAGAGGTTCTTGAGAGCACAGCCAAAATCAGACCAGCCTGCTGTTCCTCCCTCCCTCAATTATCATGACTAACCCAGATTTAGATTATCCGTCCCTTCTTCTGGGTTTTGGCCCCTAGTTTCAGCCTCCAGCTAAAGGGTCAGTTTACTGCTTGACCTCTTAAACCCCTCCCCCCATCTTGGACTCTGCCGCAAATTGACAATTACAATTTACAATAGGACTGTCTGGATCTGTGTACAAAGACAGTAAGCAACAACTCCACACAAACGTATGTTTTTAATAATAACATTTAATGTGTCACAAATTATGTATAAATTTACATTGACAACATTTCATTCAATAAACAATGATTGCATCAATTCACCATATATAACTCACAGTAAATATTATTGGTACAAGTCAGCGACTCAAAGAAAAATATATCAAGAGATCTATGTTCACAAATATTCATCTTGTTCCAGACTGCTCATCATGCACACAAGGAATAACACATGTCCACACAGGACAGAATTATAATAGTGATCCACAAAGAACATGTATGCACCCATACAGGGAATAATACATGTCCACAGTACTGAATTATGCATGTCCACACAGGATGGATATTTACACCCACAATTCATACTGATGATGGCATAACAGTGAGAATGTCTGTGTCAACACAGGTGACATCATCATGCAATTACAAACGAACTAACAAACCACCTGCAAATAAACCTATCGGGTTTAGCTAGGTACTAAATCATTCATAATGCTCATGACATCAGTATAATTAATATGCATACCATTTATTACAACTACACATTGTACCGCATTACTCCACTAACGTAGATATAATATCTACAATTACAATCAATGACATTTATAACATTTATAATGAGTAACTTAAAGTCAATAGCTATTGGTGATGCATACAAATCATTTTGCAATATATCAAACTGAACTAGAGGTATATTCCACATGATACACTTTGCACTTTTACATAGCAATGATACAACTTCAGCATTCAGAATGTCTTAATTCAAGACTTCAAATTCGTGATATTAATGTAAAATTGCAAGAAATAATAAGCAGTAAATGTGAAGGTATAATCACATGTCTGCATGCCCCAATGGTCTGCTCTTACCCTCTGGGGTCTGTCCTGGGATAATATTTGCAAGGGCCAATTTCCTTAAGCAGTCAACAATGGACACTCCATTTCTTCGTACAACACTTCAGACTGGTCTCTGAGTTATAACTTATAAAATGTTAATATGCTTTGTATGACAAGGGCACATAACTTTTATAGTCAGGACTAGTTCCTGAATATGTCCTTTTCACCTGCGGTCCTGTCTATGTATCAGAACTTGCATGACAAGGGCACTTAACTTTTATAGTCAGGACTACTTCCTACATATATCCTTTTCACCTCAGACCCTGCCTATGTATCAGAAGTTGCAAACCACTAAGAACCCTATTCTATAGCTTAATATATAACCAGTATTGTTCTTTGTTGCATATAAACACGGCTAAATACCGTAATTTAGTATAATTTAATGACATGACTGGGCAATGTAAATTATGCAGTGAGCATTCATCTTTAGGTTTCTCCCTACTTTTTGGGGACTTGCTTCTAAGTCATATCTGAAATCTATTCAGAACTCAGCCCTTGGCATGAAAGGGTAAATGATCTTTATAATAATCAAAGAAAGTTGATAGTCAGAGGCAGAAGAAGATGAGATAATGAGGCATGCAGAACCCTTGTTCTCAAGTTGACAACTGTACTGCATTTGCATGCAATTTGAAGTGGAGAAATCGTGCCTTGAGATGTTTTCATGTTTTTAATGTTTTCAGAATTTTTAAAAGATAGTACATGGAGAGCTTGATTTCATTGTAAATAATGACTTATTAAGTAATTATTTTGAAAGAAGATTATATTTTGATCATATAAAACACATTTTTGTTACTTTTTACAGGCTTCTCCTTGTCCCAATGGCTTTCTGACAAAGGGGCATCAGGAACAGTTATTTCTGAACCTGTTGCCCATATTCTCATGCGGGAGCTTGGACTCTCAGACTATCTACTAACTTCAACATGTCACAGGTCCTCTCAAACTTATACTCCAGCAGTGAAAGGATGGAATAATCGTAAGTAACCCATCATTGGTATCAATAACGAGTTGAACATAAATTTACGTTTTAATATGGGATATAGAAAAAGTCTTATGAAGTATGGTAAACACTGAGCAAGTAAAGGTTGTAATAGGGTCTTGCGCAAACAGTGATTCTTCCAAGATTTTACATTACTTTAATGGAAAAATCTGCATTAATTACTTCATGTGACTTAGCAGTCAGAAAATATTCATGCCAAGTAATGACCACAAGAAGATATAACCTAATGTTAGAAGTCACAATAACAAGGCTTGTTATTAATTGGATACAATTTTATGTATTTTCCAATACACATGACCTTGACTTCATTTGTAGAATGCCCAGCCCCTGTTGAATTGAGCACACTTACAGGACCTGTATCATGTCACTTGACAGACAAATGTACAGGGTTTGACTGCTGTTTTGATGTGGCACTCATACAACGAGCATTCAATGCTTACATTCATCTTGATCATTGCAACTACAGACTTGATGTTGGTATTGAAAAACTGCAGTTTACTGTCCATCTACATGACTATCAGTGGGGTAATTATAATTTACAGTTTTATTTCTTGTTTTCTTAAACTAAAAATTAAAATCAAAAGATGTGCCTTGCTTCAGTAATATTGATATTGTTCTACATACAATTTCTATTTTAATATTTTCTTTTCAAACCAACTCCTTCATTTTCACTACAACACATTAGCAACACATGCAAGTAAGTCATACTATATTTTCATATTCCATCATTTTTGGATTTAGTTATGAGAGAAAGAATAAATTTTATTTTGTTCTCCAATCTGTCTTTTGTTATCTCTGTCCATCCATCTGTTGTACCTAAAATCTATAGAGCCAAACCAGAATAAATATCTGTAGAGATGCTTTTAGTGAGATGCAAGACCTGATCAAGCTCTAGTGACTGTGAACTTTTGTTTCAGTTGTATGTATCCACTATAAGGCAGAATATATTATGTTGTGAGGTCTGTCCATCTGTGCGCTGATAATTACTTTGTCATTGCATCCATCTGTTTGCCTCTTCCTTCATTTCTGCAAGGTAACTTTAATAACCAACCATCTGGCATTACCAAAAATAGCAAATACATTGAATTGGGGTAAGGAAAGAAAGCTGTTGATTTTGGTTCAAATAGTAAGATGTTTAGGTCAATGTGACTGAAAACTAAAGGTGTTTTTTAGACAATAACACAAGTTTTTCATCACAGATCTGGATCAAACTTTGTGAGTGGCTAGCCAGTTGGTATGGAAAATGCCTTTTAATTGTAATATCAAAGAGTCAAAGGTCAGGGTCTCTAACTGAAAGAAGAATGGATTCCACACAAGAACATTAGTTTTATAACTGACCTAAACTTGGGGTAAAGAAAGAAATGCATTGATTTGGGGATGAAAAGGTCAAAGTGAATGAAAAAAAACAATACCATAGGCCCATTAATTTTCGTTGCGCATCACAGACCTGGAGCAAACATAATGGATTACTTGCATTTGGAATTAGGGTCAGGTAGAATCTATGGATTTAGGGTTAAAAGGGTAAAGGTCAGTGTCACTATGCTTAAAAATAAAATTGGGCTTGTGCACAAATATTGTAGTTCTCAACCATGTACTTCCACCAGAGTATGTGGATTGCTTACAGTATTGATTAGGAAAGAAGTTAATTGATTTTGTGGTCAATGGGTCAAAGTTAAGGTCTCTGTTACAGCAGGAAGAAATTTGACTTTGGCATAATAAATTTGGTTATAGAAGATGTACATTATTCAAGTTTGTTGAGAGCTTGTGTTCTGAGCTGTGGAAGAAGCCTATCGATTTGGTTAGTCAAAATGTGAACATCAAGGTCATCATGACTAAAACAACATTGGTTTTGTGCAATAACTTTTGTTCTAGCTTAAGTTCATTGACCACTTGTGTGTATAGCATGCATTTTGGGTAAATAAAGAAGCGAAAGATTTTGGCATCAAAGATAATTGTCATGGACATCTACAAAGAAAATATTGGTTTCTGCACAGTAAGTTAGTTTAAGACCATATACCTTGTCCAGTGAGGACTATTAAACATGAGGCAGGCATATAATGTGCCATTCACAGTGTTCTCTTGTGCACAGTTTGTCACCTTTTAGACAGAAACTTTTTTCTACACAACCTTTATAGGGCACATTCAAGGAAAAATTACTTAACGTTGACAAATACAATTTTATAAGCATATTTGTATTAATATGTTGATGACCTATTTAAATCTTCAAGCCAATGTAGCAACTTTATTTTACTTCCATTTTGCAGGTTTTTGAAATTGTCAGACTTGTAACATTATTGGAAAAAAACCATTGCAAGCATTATAAAGCAGAAATTACTTGACTTAGACAAATAAAAATTGTTCGACCTATAAGTATTAATACATTGATGACCTGATTAGATTTGAACAAAATTTCCATTTTTAAATTTTGAAAAAAACTTTTCAGACATTTTTAGATAGAAAATGAACCATGTAAGCATGATTGAACATAGATCAGTTGAGGTAGACTAATTTAATTTGATAGGCTCATTTTATATTAATATGTAGATGGACCTACTAGATTTTCATTTAATTATATCATGTTTTAAACTTTTTACACACTTTGAACCATTTGGAAGTGTACAGAGATCTTGTTAACATGGTTTTAAACAAAAACCACTTCAGTTAGAACAATGAAGTTTACTACTTAAGGCAGACATTCAAATTTTGCCATGCATGTACATAACTTTTGTAGAGTTTCATGACATTGGCAGATTTGTAGCAATTTTTATCTATTTTTATTCTTTCCTTTTATTCATATTTGATCTGCAGTGTTTTATAAGCACAAATACTTCTGTTTTTGGTCGGGTCCAAGATTTTATCTTCCAAGCCCCTCTTTTAGAATGAATGTCAAACTTGTCCTAATTTTTGGAATGCTGAAGCTTTCTCTGTGCTGTTTTAATTATTTTGATCTAAGGAGAGGAGGACTTAACTTTGGATTATAAAACTACAACTTTATCACACTCTTAAAAACTTAAATTTTATACACCTTGCTAGATTTATCTTTCTCTTCTGTCAATTCATATAATAACATTAATTGTCATAATTGCAAGGTGGGGGAACTATATGATTTTGCTTTAAAGAATAATACCCATCTAGTGTGACTTATTTTTAAAATGAATTTTAAAGCTACTGTATATTAAAATATAACAGGTTTTCATGCTTGAAATAGTCAATTTCAGAGAAGTTTTAATTTATTTATTTCAGTTGATCTTCATTTTCATGGTTTTGTGAACATTTGAGTACTTCAGTTTGTGATTTGTTTTGTGAGTCCTGTTGTTTCCACAGAAGCATCTCTGTTATGTTTGGTCATTAAATTAATTGTTTGTAGTAGCCAAATATTAAATAAAAAAAATTAGTACCCAATTAAAAGTAGAGTTTGTATTTGCAGCATCTAAAAACATATTGGCATGTGATATGTTGTATACTAATTTAGATCAATGGAGATGAAGCTTTATATAATTATATCAATTATAACTTTGCAACTGGTGGTCACTGTCTATTGATACAGATCAAACAAGGCAGACACTTGTTACTGTATGCATAATTATATTTATGAACTTCAGGTATTTTATAAATTCTCATGTCCTATATACTTGGCACAATAGTGGAATGCAAACTTTACATCATAGCTTCAGAACATCAAACCCATCATTGAAGAGTGGATTCCTTATGTTGAACAATTCCTGGAGATTAGGTTGTGTTGTACATCTCGTATATTGGACACACGTGTCCCATGCATACCTCATGAAGAATGAACATCAATTAAAGTGCATAACTTACCAGTCTCCACTAATAGCAGAACACAAACTTATCAATTGTATTGACATTCACCTTGTCAGGCATATGTATTTTAATGTGTAACTCAATTAAGAAGCTTTATGTACTGTAAAAAAATCTTGGAATTTTTGAAAGAATGCAGTTTTTATAACTAATTTTGACCATATAATTTTGTGTTTTTATATTTTTTACCTGTATTTTTTAAGTTGTATATGTTTAAACAATTGTTCACATCCATACCTTTTATCCTTCATCTTTCAGGATATGTTTATTTTGAAGAGTTTGTAAAGTTTTATTTTGACATTGTGGAGTTTAACTTTTAATTGGTACTAAATAGCTAGGATTGTACTGATATGCCATTAAACCCTATAAGTACATATATACAAGAATAACATGTTAACTGCTAACTACTTTTAGTTCACTATATTTGTTGGGTATCAGCATTCATGGATTTCACGCATGCTAGAAAGCAAAATTTAAGGATCCAATGAACATTGTTAAATCAGAGATAATAACTGAATCCCTTTCCCAATCAGCAAATTAAGTACTAATAAAAATATAATTTTCTGCAGCCCCTTTCCAATATACCTGCCAATATCAATGAATTTACAATACACGTGCAATTTTTAGGTTGCTGAAACTATACTTGTTATCAAACTGTTCATCAACTCCTATCCAGTTTGAAGAAAACAAATAAAATAGTAACAAACTTGTATATATACAATCTCTTAATACATACTCAGATGCTGATAAAGAACACAATGTCAATACATTTATCAATAAAGCCTAGTCTGAACACTTATAATGTGCATGTACAGTGAATGAGGATTGTGCTGTGTATAAACTAATATTAAATTACTTTTATTTGATTTTTCATGACATCAGTCTATAGATCACTTTTTTGTGTTTTGCTAACTTTGATCAGAATATTTATAGTCCATACATTGATAAAGGTGTTGATATAGCAGGGTGTGTTACAAATGTGATTAATATGCACACTATTTCAGGTAAAAAGATGGAACTTTTCCTGCGAGGGGTTGTAAGGCTTGAGTAAGTATTATGGTAGATTGTCTACAGTAATATATATTGTACTAAACTGAATTAATTTTTTTTCTAGGACATCATTTTTCATGGCTTTGCCAAAAACATTTTCAGTGAGATCATGGATTTGTCTCAACCAAAAAGAACATGATGATGAAATTATTTGTTTGATCTTCAGAGGCAGCAGAAAGTTTTATAAATTATTCTCATACATTCTTTTTAGAAATTTGTACAAGGTATTATTAAGTACATATATAGTAGTTATATAATCATGTCTCTGTAATCCTATGATTCTTTCACTGTGTCCATTGCACTGATGTGCTAAACAATGGAATGAATGATCAATTCTCAGCTTGTATGGTACTTGGAAACCAACAATTTAATATCTCCTTTCCAAAGTGGCTTTCGTTAAGGCCTTAGCACGAATGATGATCTGGTTAGACTAGAAACATTTATTTGCAATGCATTTATCAAGAAGGAACATTTAGTAGGTTTTTTTTTTATTTAGAAAAGGCCTATGACATGATATGGAAGTATGGGATACTAAATGACCTGCACGATTTGGGTCTAAAAGGCCGTATGCCCTCTTTCATATCAAACTTTCCCTCAGACAGAAAATTCAAGGTACGAGTGGGCTCCACCCTCTCTGATATGCATGAGCAAGAGATATGTGTGCCCCAGGGCAGTATATTATCTGTGACGCTTTTCAACAGCAAATTGAATAGCATCACCAAGTGTTTGACTCCTGGTGTGGATTGCTCCTTATATGTTGATGATTTTCTAATATGTTATTGATCAAAGTACATGCATACAATTGAGAGACAACTACAGCAAAATATCAACAAGGTTCAAAATTGGGCCAGTACTAATGGTTTCAAATTCTTGAAATCAACAACAGTATGTATGCATTTCTGTCAGTTACGAAGATATCATGAAGAACCTAAACTCACACTGGATGGAACACCTATTCCAGTTGTTGAGGAAACAAAGTTTTTAGGTATTATCTTCGACAGAAAACTGACTTTTATTCCACACCTTAAGAACTTGAAAGCTAAATACTTGAAATCTCTAGATCTACTTAAAGTCGTAGTGCACACTGACTGGGGTGCTGATAGAAAAGTCATTCTCAATTTATATAGAACGTTTATTCACTCCAAACTGGACTATGGTTGCGTTGTTTATGGTTTAGCTAGGAAGTTATATTTGAAGATGCTTGACCCAATTCATCATCAAGGAATAAGACTCGCTCTAGGAGCATTGAAGACATCTCTGTGAAAGCCTTCTTGCTGAAGCAAACGAACCACCTTTATCACTTCAAAGAGAAATGCTTTCCGCGCAGTATGCTCTCAAATTAAGATCAAACCCTCTGAACCCTGCTTTTTAGGCTGTTTTTCAGCCCAAATACAAAACCTTATACCAAAATAACCAAATGTCATACCTTCCTTTGGCATTAGAATATCATCCAGCCTTGACAGTACCAAAATTGATCTTTCTAAAATTCAGAAAACGTCCATTTCCAAAACACCTCCCTGGCTACTTAAACAACCAAAAGTACTTTTTACGCTACACGATGGAAAAAAATCTGAGACAAACCCTTCCATCTTCCACAACTCTTATCATGAACTCCTTGCCCAATTTAAAAACTACACAAAGAATTTATACTGACGGAACAAAGGATGAGGAAAAGGCTGCTGCAGCCTTCATTAGTGAAAACACACAACAAAAGTTCGCTTACCAAATGGTACATCAATTTTTTCAGCCAAAATCAGAGCAATAGACCTTGCTCTGCAATATATCAAAAGCAAACGTATTTTAAACAGCATTATCTTCTGAGACTCACTATCAGTTAACTTCAGTCACTACATAATAGAAAATTGGAGAACCCATTATTAACCAATATTATCATCAAAAATACTGAGTTGAATACCTCCCACAATATAATATACTGTTGGTTACCCAGCCATATTGGTATTAAAGGTAATGAAAAAGCAGATCACGCTGATAAAATGGCCCTATCCCAAGAACCATCTGATTTTAAAATACTGTATACTGATTTTAAACCTAATATCAAAGAGTCTTTACGTCAGAAATGGCAGGCATCATGGAATGATGCAGTGAATAACAAACTTCACACCATCAAGCCAACCCTAGGAGAATAAACTCCTTCCTACAGAACCATCCATAGGGAGGAGGTAGTCATTGCAAGAATTCGAATTGGTCAGACTTATATAACCCATTCCCACATATTAAAAGGAGAAGACCCACCAGAGTGCATTTCTTGCAATGAACCATTCACTGTTAAGCATTTTATGATAGAGTGTTTCGACCTCCAACCTACGTGCTATCAGTGCTACAATGTGCATGGCATGAAGGAACTTTTTGATAAAATAAAAGTTACTTGTATTATATAATTCCTGAAAAAACTAAACACCTGTTCTAAGCTATAACTTTTATGCTATCACCTTGAGCAGTTTTATGAAATGTATATACCATCCCTAATTTTAAATACCTTTTCATCTGTCTTTTAACATATGCCGTTTACATTCCCCATTGATCAGGAAGCTTTATCTATTACCATTACCATTTTATTGTTTTACCTTCAACTCTTGGTTTTGTATCGCTGGTCGATATGAAACCTTTTACCACTTTTAAATGATCCTAGATATAACCTTTTGTATGGCGCTAAATAGCCTAACAGTGCTGGTGTGCCATAAAATTACAATCAATCAATCAATTCACTTGTGTGATATATTGATAACATATGATATGCAGTTTTATTCCAGAGATTTCTAATTGGTTATGGACTTGGAAATTATTACCTTTGATATAACATGTGAAAACCTGACATACAGGAAAATTTAATTTGTAACATAGATTATGGTGTTGCATGTAAGATTTTATTTCAATTGAGAAAATGCTGCTTTAGGGTTGTTCCTTTTTTTAATTTTACCACTTTTCATCTTTCCATTTCACTAGGTTTGTCATACAAGATCTTGTCAACCAGAACATATATGAAGTCACAACCAGCTTGAGTGTGTGCTTTGAAAGCAGTTTGCCGTGCCTTATGCATGTCCCTATTTTGAATGGTGCAAAATTTCCTAAACAACCCTGTGCATGGGGAACAGGCTTTGCCTTACCAGGTCCATTTTGTTTCATGAACATTTACTTTGGGAATTTCTTAAAAAATCTGTAAATATTAGTCATATAGGTTTCTAATGTTTTGATAAATAATTGTGGGTCATTTTTGACAGATGTATTCATACATACATACATACATACATACATACAAACATGCATGCATGCATAAATACATAATAACAAACAGATACATGTAAATAAATGTACAGATAGGTAATGCTTCATGATTGAGATATACATTTCCTGCATAATATCTCAGTTTTAGAATTAAAATATGTAAATTGAATAATATTAAACTGGAGAGCAGCATTAAAGAAGTTAATTGGAATCCTCATATTTTATCATAAGTAATAAGAAAATGAGATAAGATTTATGAATGTGTGTTTGTCTTTGAGAGAGAATTCATTTCAAACGAGTAGACTATTTATGCTATTTGTTCTGGTTGGTTTCCTATATTATACATTATTTAGTGATTTGTAGTGGAAAGGAATTAGGATCTTTACTGCCTAATATATTATGCTTGATGCTAAATTCTATGTTAACACTATCAAACGATGTTAAGCTGTTATTACTTTATATCGCCTTTAAGAGCTTAAAGTGCATATTCACACATTTTATGAAAAAATGTGTGAGAAAATACAAAGGGGATGGTATTTCTTATGGATGGGTATTGTATATGGTGATCGTGATTTTGCATTATAATTACATTTTATATCCTTATCCAATCTCTCATTTATTGTACTTTTACAGAATTTTCATTACAAAAGTGGCTTGAAAAGAAGGGACTTACAGAGAAAAGTTCACTCACAGCTGCTATGAAATTAAAACTTCTCCAGGACCTTGGTTTGCAAGGGCAACTAGATGACACTTTCTGCGGAGGGAATGCATCAAAAGGGCACACCAGTGAATCTACATGGAAAAATGGTAGTTCTCATATAAATCTCATTTTCTACATCTTAATAACAAAACCAAGAACATACTGGCAGTTTTTAAGTTGGTATACTGATTTATTAATAGTATAGATTTTCATTGCTACTCAATAAGCAGGATTTTATTGTATTGTTTTATACATTATTAACATTACTCTTGCACAGTTATTTCAAATAACCATCTCATATATAGAGTTAGAAGTGGACCTCAAAAACCTCAAAAACCTAACGTTTCATTTTGACCCTAGTAACCTTAAAAAAGGCTTAAACCCACCCCTTGAATGAAACTCAAATTTAAAAAAAGAAACTAATAAATTTGTAAATTGATGAATGTCTCTACCCCGACCACACATAAATGCTTTTCTAGACATGTTTTTTTTTTCAGCTAGCCAAGTGGTTGAGAAAGCACATAAATTTCTTAGAACTTGCATGTATTTGTTTTGTAATTATTTATTAATTTTCACTTTATCTTTATTTTCATTTTATTTTGAAACAAAATCAAAGCATACTTTATCAAATTTTTAATAAATGTTATGCTGACTATGGAGATAATCTTGTAACTGGTTTGTGTCATGGACCACAAATTTTTCTAACAAACCTTGAAAAGATCTAACAAAAATCCCCATAAATTTCAAAATTGAATTTCACTTCTAACCCTGCATATAGACAAAAACTCTAATTATGATAATTTTAATGTGATTAAAATCAGCTGATTAATTTATTCATTGCTGTTGCTGTTGGTTATTTCAAGGTGTGAATTTTAATATAAGTCTCTATTTATGATTCGTTAAAACAGTTTAATAAGGTATATTGTAAGAAGATCTTTAACAAAACATATTTTTCTTTCCAGAGTGCCAACAAAATATTAGCCTGTCCAGACTCCCTAAGGAAGTACATTGCCACCTGTATAACTCTTGTACAAGTCTCTCATGTTGTTTGGATGTAGAAGAGATTGGAAGGACTGTTAATTTCCGTGTAAATATTAACACATGCAGGCAGAAGATTACCCTTGGGATAGAAAAATTAACCTCTGATGTCATGATGTTTGATTTTGTCTGGGGAACTAGACATAGATTCCAGCTCCAGGGAATGTTAAATATGGAGTAAGTTGGCTGTTTTTATTTTATCAAAAATGAATTTAAGAGAGACATCATAATATTAAATATGGCTCAAGTGTTTCAGATACCTATCCATCTGTATATTGGCATGTAATCAGGGATCCATTTCTCATTAAGATTCACATTTTTATGAACATCTTTCATAAGCACACATCGTCAGTCCATGAATAAATTTGTGAGTTTACAAGTGGGTCAGTGGATAATTTAAATACGTGCAAATTGAACAATTAGAACACTGATGTTGTCAATATGACATTGAGAGAATGTGCGCATGCAGTGTTGTTTTAATGTCTGTCACCAGATGAGTATCAGAGATGCCTCCTGTGATCTACAGTGTGCAAGAGGAACCAGTGTGCCTTGCAGTGGACATCAGTTTATTAAATATATGTCATTAACACTTTTTTTTAAGAAATATAATTTCCTGGTTTTAACTTCCTTTTTTCTCTATGGTTATTATGGGAAGCTATCAAAAATGATAATGTTGGATATGTATAATATTTTACCATAATCATAGAGGAGAATTGCAATTCTTAGTTTTCAGAATTGAAATTATTGGTCAAATGATTGGTCATGCAATCATGTCATAATGTTGAAAATGATATGGCAAGAATCACCATGTCATTGATCATATGCAGTATCAGTGTAGAAATTTTGAACACACTGAAATTACATTTGTCTTTTTTTATTATTTGACACTTTTTATTATTTCAGCATATTAATTCATGATCTAAAAATTGAAAATGTGTATGCAGTCAACATGTCCATTGGAGTTTGCTTGTCAGAGAGTACAAGCTGTGACATGAATGTGCCAGTTCTTGTGAATGCAGAGCTTCCAGTACCTGTTTGCGATTGGAACACTGAACTTCAACTAAAAAGTAAATTTTCCTGTATAAAAATAAATATTAAGATATCTCAAATGAAGTCAGTAATTACATTGAGTGAAGAAGTAGGTTAAGATTGTTTATCACCCAAAATTGCCAAAACAGCCCTCTTTTAAACCTGATTTATTTGACTACTTGATGATACTTTCTGCTTTAATAAAGCCAAAGGTGGCTATTTTGTTACAGATGTACAACTTGCTTGATATATAAAATTATTTTGGGATGAAATGAATGCAATATTTTAACAAGAACTGTGAATAAAAAATAAAATGCATGTACAGTACTTAAGGGTATTTTTCATTAAGTGCTGTTAAATTTTGACCTTGAAAACATGCCATCTTGCACAAACCTGTTATGACTGCCCATCTTGAGAGACTACTTGTTGCTGATAGAAGGAGTGGTCTCTCAAGATAGGTTTTACTGCACTCTAATATTTTGTATTGACTGACAAAGTGAATTATTTGTGAAAAAATCCCCATTATAAACATTAAACATAATTCCAACAGCAAAGCAGTATTGACTTGGAGTGATGTTGTTTAGCATTGGTTAGAACAGTAGTGTTTGTATGGGACAAGTTTGCACATACCATTCTGTCTTTTGGAACATAGAGCGTTTTCCATTTTTTCAGATTTCTCCATCAAAGCCTTCCTTCAAGAGAAAGGTACAACCGCTGGAGGTCATTTGAAGCAGACAGATGCTGATTTACTTCTGAAGGATCTGCAGATTTATCCATATCTTGACAGAACCATTTGTCGGCAAACCATACAAAGTGGAGGATGGAATTCATGTATGTGTTTTAAAATTCTGGTATTTTATCTCACTTTTGATAGGAGATAGTGAGATTTATCACATTTGATGTAATACCCACAGGTTCCCTGATAAGTGCACACCCCCTTCATTTGCTCTAGACTAACATACAAATCAGTTACTTAGTGAATGCATCTCAGTCCTAGTATAGTTCATAGTAGGGAAGCAGCTTCTAAATTATGCTTAGAACATCATGATTTTCATGCAGCTTGCCATTGTGCATCCATTGTCTTGTCACTACTTGACTTGGTGAGTTGAATCAGTCTCCAGAAAATGAACCTCACATGTAATTTATTTGGTCCAACCATAATGGGGAAAAGAATGAAACAACAAAGTGGAGAGCTTTCTATATAGACAAATAGATCAAGCTGATCATATAAATGTACTTCTTGTGGACATTACATTTTTGGTGTGTACTTTTTATGGTGACCTTTTAGTTTATGAAATTTACCTAAATAATAGTTTTGTTTAGTGTCCAGCAGAGATATTACATTTAATTGAAGACTATATTTAGAGAAGATAAGTCAGTTATATGGTAGGCATGATTTTTTGGGGAGCAATTTTATCATCAGCAATGTTGAGGTATTATTTGAAGTATTGTATAAAAGTTTTTGACTGAAGTATGACATACAAGAAGCAAGTTAGACAGAACCTATGTGTTATTACAAGTATATCCGTGATATTAAACTTGTTGGTGTATAATGGGCCATTTCTGTCTTTAATTTATTTTAAATCTTGACTTTTGAGAACCAAAAATTAATGAGACTAAAATATTTTATACTGTCATGTTTAATCTTGTTTCTAATAAAAACTGGGAATCTTGAAAAGATATTGACTGCACTTATATAAATTCCAAGTCAGATATTTCTAAAAATAATCCATGCAGAAATTTCCAAATGACATTTGTTTTCTCAGAACTTGGAATTTACTGAAATTTGACTTGTTGCAGAATGTGGAATTGTCTGAAATGTGGTCACTTATATTAATTTTTAAAAAATTCTAGTCAAAGGAAAGATAATTAGTTACCATACATATTTAGCATTCCTTCTTACCTTTCTTCCTAGTACAATAAAAAGTCCGTCAAAGAACTTTAGTATTCATTTCATGGTATCTGCATAATTTTACTTTATTTAACCATTAAAAATAAATGCATCTTCATGCCTGTATTATGCAGTTATGTATTTATTTCCCTTTTTTATTGCACACATTAGCTGTTGAGTGACAGTTTTCTGTCTCCGAGAGAATACCATGACTAACATGATGTAACACCATCTTCTTGCATGGTTAAAATCATTGGCCCATCATTTCACAATGATTATACCCTTGAGTCCAACTCCTTTTTATCTTGTCTGTATTCTGCATTTTATCACCGATATTATTATACTCAAGAAGCAGAGATAAAGTGATGGTTTCTGTCTCTCTGTCTGTAACCAAACTGTTTGGTGGAAATTCCTTAAACTCAGTAGTTTTCCTTGCAGCAGCAGCCTACAAGAGATTTACAGTCAAACCTGTTATAGCAGCCATGTGTATATAACGGTCAGGTTCATTCAGTCCCATTTAAACACAATTATTTTATGTTTGCCTCTTTATATCAGAATCACCTACTTATGAAGGCCATTTTCTGGCAGTTTAGTTTTCGATGTTGCAAATAAGTTAGGCTGTATTATCTTTGGTTCCCTTACCTGGTGTCCTATGGAGGGAGTCAAAGGGTAAATTTACAAAAATGTCAACTTCAGTGATATTTTTAAATATTCTTTTTACACAATTTTATGTGTCCTGTCATAGTAGAAAAACAAATATGTAACAAATGTTATAGTACAACTCACATGGGTCATGTAGGCGTTCAATACCAATTATTTGAGTAATGGGTGTTATTTTTTAGAATTTGATTCTACATACCTTTAAGTGGCAAGTATTGACTTCATTTGGATTCATATACATCCATATTCCTTTGGAAGGTCATTATTTAGATGACCTGATAGATGCATATAGCAAAATCAAAATTAAAGTACATAGACATTTTTGGATGAAATGAACCTAAAGGTGTGATCCAGTACAATCCAGATTGAATGTCAAGTGCTGTGATATCACAGTGAAAGTTATGCATATTTATAAACAAATTCACACTATCCTCAACTGTGACGATTCCACTCAATGTGCTCTCATTTTGACCCAAGTTTAGTACATCTCTACCATTGTAAAAGTCCATAGCAATGGATAATTTTCATTTGGAAGTTCTTGGTGACAGTTTAGGTGCAGAGCATTCAATAATCAGGATTGAATAGACATTGTTAAAGAAAATTAGTGTTAAATTTTAAAAGAACAATTTATATTTAATTTAAAATGAGTAAATTTGCATATAGTAACATAACCCATGTGACTTGTACTATAGGATGTGATTATTATTATTATTATTATTGTTATTATTATTATTTCCAGCTTGTCCTAAGACCATTAACCTCCCAAGTTTGCCAGATTCATTCCACTGCAAGATCCATGATATATGTACCAGTTTGGATTGTTGTTTCCAGCTTCCCTTTCTGGAGAGACCATTTGGAATATCACTTGTAATTGACCCATGCAAATTCATGTTTAAAGTTGTGATAGAAAAACAAGTCCAGGAAATTTCATTGCTGGATTACAGATGGGGAACAATTGAAAATTTCAATCTTTTTGGTGCAGTTAAACTTCAGTAAGTGTGGTGTCCATGCAGGGGCAAAAATTTTTAAAGTTTTAATATTGTGTATACATACTTATCTCACAAAAATTGAAATACTGCAGTTTCATAGGTGATGTTTCTCCGTCAGCCAACTCTGTCCTTACATTTTATGAGTGCACAGTATGTTTTATGGTATTTGTACTAATATATAATAATTACTACAGAATACCTAAGTCTTTGTTAGTACGTAAGTGCCCTAGCCCTGGTAGTGATTGAGATTGAGAAAAAACATGTAGAAATTATAGAATTTAACTGATTTTAGCAAGTATGAATGTGAAACATCTTTAGTTAATCATTCCTTCGTAACATTTTGTAGAAAAATTAGGAGCTGCATAACTTTAAGAAGACATGGGATAAATACTAGGCATTATGTCTCTTTTTGAAAGCTAATGCAGTTTTATCTTACTATTTGAGGGGGGGGCCACTATCTGCTATTACTTCTGAAAGAAACTTCTAATTGCCTATTAAGGATCAGTTTTTAATATGCGTGTACATTTACTTAGTTTTGAATAGCGACAAATGCAGAGAAATTTACTTTTATTTGTTTATCAGTGTTTATGAGGAAATTTCTCATTCAGATGCATTCCCCAATCACATTCCATTAGGAATATTAGCCTTCCTCACAAATCCAGCCCTGCTAAGATGAAAAACATCTTTTTCTGTCTATCTCATATTGACAAAGGGCAGGAACTCTTTCCCAATATCTCCTTGTCACTGCCAGGTTTCGCTAGTTTTTATCTTCACTGCAGTACTGATAACATCGTATAGTTTAACCTTCGACAATTAAGCCATTTTGGGGTTCAAATTGAACCATCCTACATTCTTTTTGGATCTTTTGTGTGCAATAATCATTCTGCTGCAGGTTGTATACCTCTTTTTTTACCATTCTGGTGAATTTATCACCTTTATGGACTTTGTCTATTTAAGACCATGTATGGACTTTGTCTATTTAAGACCATGTTCCACCATGCGTTCTTTCACCTCATGCGAGGTCATTAAGAGTTAGCATGACTTCAACTATTTTCACTTTGTTAGTAACGCAGATAGTATTAGCAAATTTGTAATATGCTGCATTGCTAAGTTTTTGCTTTTCTTATTTGGTATTAATTTGATAGAATTGTTAGCTAGGCATTATGCATAAGTTCAGAGCATTGCTATAGCATCTAAACACGTCACTTTTTCACTTTTCTATTAGAAACAAGGGCGATTAAGCGAGTTAGTAATATACTGAATTGCAAATTTATATTTTGCTTTTTCTTGTGTTGCTTCAGTGGGAATGTCATCCTTGTGCTTAAAGTGCAAAAAGTTCAAAGCAAGGTAGGAAAAAATGACTCCTGTATTTTATGTACAAAATGTACATTGTTGATGCCATGCAGCATATGTAACACAGGGTCGGAAGAAATCTGGGTCTTGGTGGTCCAAAAGGCAACTAAAGGGAAGGAATGACAGTCTAAATTAAGGCAGGAAAGTGTTGACCTCCTCAGCTTTCATCCTAAGTCAACCTCCATTGTAGTCTTGCGAGGGATAGTGGGGTCCCTGCTCAATACTGAAAGTCTATTGAGTGCAACCATAAGCCACAGTTACATCAGTGACAGGGGAGGAGCAGGATGTGGAAAGGGTACAGCCATCATTTGAACAGATGCATCGTCTTGTACAGGAGATGACACAACTCTTGACATAAGGGCAGATTTTACCCCTTTTTAACTTGCTTACTTCTGTACCTTTTTCCAACTCATTGGGGGAGTATTTTAGGCAGCCCAGGAGATGTAAGTCCCCCCACATATCTGAGCATGGCCTTCAGGCCTTTTAGTCAGGGCACATGTGGCTTGTTCTGGATCCATTGGATCCAATCATAATAATGCCATACCATTACCAGCCATCCAGTCGTCACCTCCATCCAATCGGCACAGGCTTTCCACCTGTCCCAGCATGGGGACTTTTTTGTTGAATTGGTTCAGCCAGCTAGGATATATGTGGACCTAGCGACGGATGTGCCCATCTAACCACACTGTCGCAGCTTTCCATTACTGTGCTGGAGATGTCAGTGAGAAATCTGTCCGTCCATTCAGTCCTTTGTAGCAGCCAGTACTAGTGATAGCTGGGCCATCTTATATACCACCAGCATCCAGGCTGACCATATGTTTGGCAAACCAGCCAGCAGTTCTGGCAGTTCTGGACTTCACTTTCATAAGATAAAAATTTTCACTGCTTATCCACAATGGACGGCTTGTTATATCTTCAAAGACGACTGGCTGGGGTCATCGATATCACCCTGCATGACTCATGCAGACCTACAAGCCAACCCAGAATGGGACCTGACACACATATAGTGCGACAAAACTCCATCAAATCAACCATATTCAGATCGACCATGGAATGGACTGAATTCAGCTTTAAGGCCGCAGTCGAGGAAATTTATTAGGTGTTTGCCACTTAAGAATGCCTTCCACCTCCTACCACTATTCAAGACTGTAAAGTTAAACCATTGGTAGTTTTTGGTGAGGATGAAAAGACTCCATCATTCCAACTCCTTTCTCAATCATCTAAAATTAAAGAGATAATGACTTACTTTCAGGTATAATTGGTGAGCTGGAAAATTCTAGGGCTTCTTTTCAGAAAGCCACATGCCAGTTACATTTTCCTCTTGCTGGTATAAAACTCACTCAGACACCTTCGAAACTGATCTCCTGGCCCTTGACAAGAATTTAACAGCTGTTCACATGTCTGCTTCATTTTATTATACAGAAAAATGTATTCCATACCATTTCATAGCTAGTAAGAATGTTGTAGCGACATCCTCATTAGCAATCTTCCTGGAGATGGCCAGGATTGCTAGGGTCCTTCACCAAGCATTTCACCATACCATAGCCACTGCCTTGATGGCTTTGGCTAATTTATACCTGATACAACATGATGCATGCCTGTGGTCCACATCACTCAAAACGTCATCATACCCTCGCTCTATGTATGTCCCTGTTTGGGTCACCATTAAAAATTGAAGAAGTTTGGAGGCAAGCAGCTCAGGAACTGCCCCTCCAACTCACCACTCAACCCACAATAGTGTTTGGAACCACTCAGCCCTTGCAAGTGTGAAGGGATGTTATGCAGCCTTGGGACAAGGGATCTTTTCAGTCAGATGTGCACCAATATCGATCCCAATCCAATGTCAAGAGACTAACTAACCTAGAAGGCTATTGAATAGAGGCAGTAAGAAAACAAATTTCTTCACCTTCAAGCCTTTCCACCGTAAACATTTGACCTACCCTCCCTGATGCCTGCAGAGAGTCTGCCTGTGGGCAGCCAGATCCTGCAATTTTGGGCTCACTGGATCTCCCTATTCCCACAGAACGATTGGGTGATCAAGGTCATTTCAGAGGGGCTTCAGGTTTCTTTCACCCAATCCCCTCCCCCTTCCCCCTGTCCCTTCTTCACAGATGTAATGTCATATTGGGAGAAGGATGCCTTTCTGCAACAGGTGATACAGTCACTCATCAACCAACAGGTGGTGGAGTTTGCATTGTCACCCTGTTCTGATTGACGTCAAATACAATGATGCCAGCTTACCTGGATGACATCCTCCAGAAAAACATGGTAAGTTTTTCCTACTCCAATGGCAGGAATACTTTTCTCTCTTTTAGATCATCTAGGCTTTCTAGTGAACGGGAAAAATTCTGACCTTTGTCCATTCCAGAATTTTATTCATCTTGGTATGGAGTTTTTAACCAACGTGAATCTGATGTGGTTTCTTTTGTTTGCATAATCAGAATCATTGAACTCATCGAGTCCATTCTAACAGGACTTGGATTTCAGCAAGAGAATTCATGAAACTCCTCTGATTATTCAGTGTGGCAGTGGGCTTGATCTTGCTTGGCCATCTTTTTATGTACCCCTTACAAATGAAGTTGCTAGCTCGATGGACCCTTTTCAAGTTGATCAAACAGTCATGATCACACTCAAGATACAATCATTCATGTGTCAGTGGTGCTACTCAGGTTAACTAACCATTGGGATCTCGCTGGAGAAGCCACAGGTGGAAATAATAGTATTGTAATATCTAACTCAACAAACCAAAATACTAGGCACTATTAAGAACTACATTCCTTTTCCAATAATAATACTTATAATGAATGTAAAAGCATGAAACAAAGTCAGAAAAACATGATGCAGTTCACAATATTTTAATACCTTAATGGTTACTTGTGCATGGAGTTTTGCATGCACAAACATTGTCCATTTAGTGTGTGAAGATTACAACCCTCACTTGATTTGCATCAAAATTCACTTGTCCATTTTGTTTGGTTCTATGTAATCGTAGATATGAATATACAAATAAGATTAACATGGAAATTGAGAGGACAACTTAATTCTGTCTAAATTTTGTATTCAGAGGGATTTTTCCATGCAGTTTGAACAGTTGACTTGGTTACCACCATGGCTAGCCCTGAGAAGGACAAACATTGATTAGCTAACTAAGGTCATGTGACATGAATAGGAGTTTATAAATATGAGTGCAGACAGTGCACTGGCAGATAGCTGTCAGAGTGGCAAAGTATGAACATCTAAGTAGAAAAGAATTTTGGCCGTAAAACCATAAATTATATTGTTTTACATAACTGACATTAACTTTTGACTCTATAAAATGTCAATACTGAATCAAATTGTTATAAGAAATTTTAAATAGATTTATTACATGATTGCTATTGAATTTAAATGCTTTATTATTATTATATAATTCTTTATAAAGCTGCTGCTATATCCAACCACACTGCTAAAGTACACTAGTACTAAAATTATTTTATTCATTGAGATCACGCCACTATGTCAGAATGTGTTACAGTCAATCTAATAAATTTAGCTGTTAATATACACAGGAATATAATCATAGAATTAATTTCACTATAATATGGTGTATTAAAACGTCTTTTGGCATTTAGACAAACATGTCTGCCCTATATTATTAGAAATTGATAGTGCTGTGACAGACACTGTGTTGATGTAAAGTCACTATGTAAGATTGAAAGGCATGTTCTGACTCACCTTTATTATTTTAAAAATCATTTTTAGGTCCCAAACTCTGGTCTTTTTGATATTTAACACAGGGTGTTACAATATGTTCCAATGCCAGTATGTATGGTTGGGGTGCCCCCTGTTGCCTGACTTCATTACTGTCAGTGGCACATGGGAGCCAAGGGAGCACCCTCTACACATCAACATTCTAGAAATGACGGCTGTTATCAATGCCTTTCACTTCTGGAAAGAATGACTTGCAGGCAAAATGGTTCTCATTATGTCTGATGACTCTGTGGTAATCTTCTCAAACTTGGGCACCAAATCACCCAACCTGTGTGTTCTGATCTGGTAGTTTCTATGTTGGTGCGACAATCTCCATATCAGTGTACAAATCAGACACATTCACAGCAAACTCAGTGTCTTGGCCAACACTATCCAGGAAAGTTAAAGTCTTTCACATGGAATGGTCTCTCCATCAACCAGTCTTAACTTGGATCTGTGCAATTTGGGGGTATCCAATGAGCGACCTTTTTGCAGCAGTTAGAAACTCAAGTTACCCACGTTTGACACTCCAGTCTCAGATCCAGAAGATTGTGCTGTTGATGCACTGTCAGTCAGTTTGGAGGGGTTGTGGGCCTTTGCCTACCCTCCACTGTGATTCTGATAGCCCCTCTCAGATGGGACAAGTCCAGAGCCACTGATCTTCTTGATCTAGATCTACCCAGGAAGATTCTGGCCAGCCTGAATCATTCTCTAGCAGCCATGGTCATGAGTGTTCCATCCTTGCCTAGACCATTTTCTGCATGCTTGTCTCTTATAAGGGCAGCCTCGTGAGACAAACAATTTAAACCTAAGATTGAGAACAGATTCTCAAGAAGAAGACCCTCCACTCTGAAGGACCTTGAGGGAAAATGTTGTGTTTTCAGGGACTGGTGCCATAGCAATAACATCATCCCTTGAGTACCTCAATCCATCAACTAGCTACCTTTTTTTCTGGCACTTCAAGGATAAACAGTAGACCCCAGTTACTAGGAAAAGCTACAACTCCTTATTATAAAGACCTTTCTAATCTATTAGCCAATTTTGATCTCAATCAACCAAAATCCCTCACTCTGTTCCCAAAATGGAATCTGTCCTGTGTTTTAATATGGCTCAATTTGAATAAATTTGAACCGTTAGCCTATACTTTGCTAAAGTTACTATCATGCAAGCCATATTTCTGGTAGCTTTAACATTGGCATGCAGGGTCAGTGAGCTAAATGCCCTTTATGTTGACCAAAACTATCTTCAGTTCAGATCAGATGGTTTGGTGGTCCTCTTGAATGTCCAGGATTTGTAGCCAAAATTAGGTTACACTGTCGATAACCAAAGAGTAGTCATTGCTCACTCCGCAAGTGACAGGTTGAGTGCAGCAGCCATGCAAGATCCTGTTCACACACTCAAACACTACTTGATATGCACGTAAACAAGTCATGTCATATGCAGATGCCTCTTTCTTCCATTGAAATGAAAACAGGATATTACCCCTCAAGCCCTTGCCTCATGGCTGAAATGTGTTATACACTTGGCATACTCTGAGGTCTCACAAGACCAGAGTCGTCTCGTGAAGATTACTATTCATGCGATATGAGTCATCTCTGCAAGCTTTGCATTTCATTGTAATGTTTCAAGCTGAGATATATTAGAAGCTGTTGGCTGGCATGCAGATTCAACCTTCTCGAGTTTTTATCTCAGAGATTTAATTTCGCAGAGGCAAACCTTGAGTCTGGTAGAGCCGGCAACAGAAGCACAGATGGCCAGCAGAACCAATTGAAACAATCAACACAGCCTATCACTTTAACTGGATTCACCAGTGAGATTTTTTGCATAGGAAGATTTCAATATTTATCTTCTTAACCACATGTAAGGGTCACACATCAAGTGACCCTAGGCTATGTTGCTTGTGTAATTAGGAGAATGGGTTATTGTTCACATGGGTGATCCAGCCATCATTCCCTAGAAGGATACCCAAGGTCAGCATCAGATGCTCAGCATTCTCACCTCCTTATAGCTATTCTCTTAATGTAATGTGATTGGGGAATGTGTTTGAAGGAGAAAGCATATTTTCTGTAAATTATGTTTCTCTGAGAATATTTACCCAATCACATTACTTAAAGACCTTCTGAACCACCCCACCATATAAGCATCCTCGATGGTATATTGCTCAGCTAAAAGCTTGCAACATCTGACAGTGGCAAGGGAAAGTAACAGACAAGAGTTATTGTCCTTTGTATGAGATAGACAGAAAAAGGTGTTTAATAGGCTAATATTCCTATTGTAATGTGATTTGGTAAGTATATTCTTGGAGAAACATAATTACTGAAATATTTGCTTTATTGAGAATTCATGAATGACTAGTAACCAGTGAAGTTAATAGTGTTTTTTGAATTGATAAATCTGTATTTGCCTTTAATTATCATGCATATGGTGCAAAATGTTTCACTCAGATGTATTTTAATAGGTATCAAATACTCAATCTGAATAATGGAGGTTTCTACATAGTGACTTTAAATGTGAGCACCTGTTTTGAGACAGAAGTACCATGTTCACAAACAGATCAAGTTCTTCATGAGACAAAACTCCCCAAAACAGACTGTCTACACAGGAAAGGATTTCAGACAAAAGGTTAGAACATAAAACAAATAACTAAAACAAGACTTGAAATTAACAGTTGATACACATTTTAGGCAAGCATTAATATCAATATCATATATCCTGTCAGGAATGCATTCTGGATCCAATCACTGAGTTAAAAAATTTCTAAATGTTATCTTTGCTTTAAAGTTTTGAACAGTCATCAGTAATCATTTTATTAGACTCACCAATAAACAAATCAAATTTGGTAGTTATGTCTTTCTTGCTAATGTTATGTTTTGTGTTCAGACTGTTTTTGTTTTAAAGTCATATAGCATTGTGATTTAAAGCAAGATACATTGTTCCATATTATATTTTAATGTTTGATGAAAATGTTGAACTATATTGCAACATCAGATTGGTGTTCTAATTAACTATATTCATCAATGTATCTAGATTACTCACCAGCATCCCAAAACAATATTGAAGATGTCTTAGTTAAGTGGTAGCACACTTTGTACCTCTGTTGACAATACATTTCTCTCCTAGGAGGTTTCATCCAGGTTTGTGAATTACTTCCAGCATGAAAAACCACATTAAACTAACCTCTGAGAGCACATTTGTATAAGTTGGAAGAAGTTGTTAAAATTAAGTCTATTATATTATGATACTAGATTTAATTGTCAAAACATCAAAAAATCTGCATAGGCCAGAGTATTAATTTTATAAATTGTTCATAGTCTTCTTTACAAATTTTCATTAATGGGAACACCTTTGCTTCTTAATCAGATTTCATGACAGATACCTGGATATCAGCCTACAAAGCCAGAGGCAAACATACGGTTCTTGATACAAAGATTGTTAAAAATGGATATGGCATAGCAGAACTTTTAAGAAAGATACCATGCAACAGAACTTCTCCACCCTATCAGCCAGCTGTCAGAGGGTGGAATACAGGTAAATTCTGCCTCTCTCTCTCAGACACACACATCCATATATAATGTAAGTATTTGTAGAATTTCAGTTCTGAGTGTTACTTGTATCAATGCACATATACAATTTGTTTTGTGTTATATTGAACAAAGTCATATATTTAGGCTGACAATACTATAATGTATACCAAGTGTAAGTTAATTGGACTTTTACTCTGCAATTTGCCTTGATGTGAACAAGACTATGTAGAGACACGCTGTCATTAATAAATAAAATGAATAAAGCTATTAATGGTATCAGTATAGATGGAATGAATTTCTAATATCACATTATGCTAACAGCACAACATTTTGTCTAGATAGATCAGAGAAAACTTCAAAATTCTATGCTCACATTAAAATTTTATGCACAGACCTCTGGTCTTGGTGTAAATGTAGAAAAACAAAAATATTATGGATAGGAAGCATGAAGTAATAGCTGTTTGTGTATTGAGCATCACCTATGTTGGGTGGATGATGCTTTTACAGTATTAGGCATCACCGTTTTGACAGATTTAAGTCACATGATAAATCTTAATTGTAATGGTAAATGAAATAAAATCAAAATATGATAGACTTATTGGTGAAACAGAATTCATACCCCTTATGGGAAAATTTTTCTGGTAAATTCACTTGCTTTATCAAAATTAAATGACATGTTAATATTTTACAGTTTACTAAATCCTCCAGAATTGTTCATTAAAACATTAAATATTTTCATCTACAAGTACTTGTTGAAAGGGCCAGTTCACAAGATAAAAAGAAAAGTAATAAATGAAAGTTATGAGGAGAGAGGCATGCAATGAGTGACTTAAAATATTTCATATTTTCTTTTGAAATATGATAAATACCATCAAAATCTCAAATTGTTACTTTCGTTTATACTTGGTGAATAACATCTCGAACTAGTTTAATAAGTTTTACATGTAGATCTTTTCATGTACATGTTCCTATTCACACTCTTTCTGTTTCTTTTCTTGTCTCATGACCTATACAGTTTCATAAATAGAAGTTTAGCTGCCTAATACATTATATAGACAACAACATATGTAGGAAATAGAAAAAAAAAATTGTCTGGTATTCCACGGGATGGCTCCCTGAGCCACAGCTGCAGAAAATTCAAAAATCATAAAACCAAATATAAGATGTTATTTGCAAACATTTCTTATAAAAAGGTCAAGAAGCACAATTGTTTTATTTAGAAGAATGGAAGACAAAATAAATTCTTATACAACACAGGTTCTTGCATCAGTGGGCTATAAATCACAAGTATTTGAAAGTGTCAAATTAGGGTGTTGGTAGGGGTGAGTGGGTGCAGTGATCATAATGCATATATCTTTGTAAAATTAAATATAAAAATCCTTTTTCAGTATGTCCTATCAACACCACACTGAAACTTCTTCCCCAGTCAATATCATGTCATATCTCTGCATCATGTATGGCCATAGATTGTTGCACAGAAATGCCAGAGATTGGAACATCTCTCAGTACTTTTCTCCATCTTGATCCCTGTATTTACCATCTTGAAGTTAGCATAGAAAAACTCAAATATGACGTGCCTCTGTTGGAGTTGGAGTTTGGACAGTTGACAGAGGTTGATTTATTTGGTATCCTTAGCATCAGGTAAGGAATTTTTGTTTACATTTGAGTCAGATTTACCTTTTATACTTTAAAAGATCAATTGAAAACAATACGATAAAAATATCTTGATGATTGAAATACATAAATTTAGAGCTCAAGCACATATTTTCACACCAGAAAACTTGCCACTACAGCATTGGGTAATTGTCATTGAATTTTATTGAAACTATATATTTATGAAATGTCTGCTCAATATGTAATCAGCAGGTTTTAAAATAATACATTTTGATCTAAATCTTTCACATTTTACTTCCAAAACCATATTTTAATAGCAATACAACACCTGCACTATTGCATTGCTTACATTTCAACGATGCAGATCCCCATGTTAAAGCTAAAAGATTCTGTCCTCCAACTAGTATGGAATATTCTAGAATACTAGAGCCGAAGAAACACAGTCCCAGTCTAACTCTTATGTCATTTGTCTATACAAAACACTCTTTCTCTTTTCATTGGATGTTGTTTGCTATGGATTTATACAGATTTGTTTGGCAAATTATTTACTTCATTTTGGATTTTAAAATATTTTGGTACTTCAATTAATTTTTCTTGTGATGGAGTGTTAGTCTTCTTTGTCTTTGCTCTAACTGAGTCTTAATTGAGGGTTGTTTTGTTAGATTTTTCATGTTTTGCACCTTGCTGATCAAATGTTGCTTTGATAAATTGTTTCCTTACTCTTTGTTCCAGTGATAGGGTAAGTATGTCATACCCTTTTTAGTTCCTGATTTTGTTTGCTTGTTGCATCAATATTCCTCTTCCAGCATATAATATTGCAACTTGTGGAAAATGTGAGCATAATAAAGCCCCTTGGGACTCAAACACCACCTGCTTAGTGCATACTGGGTGTGCATATGCATATGGGTATCATATCTGCAGTCTTTGGTGCATGATGCTTGGCAGAAAGTTGCCACACATATAACAGGAAGAATAAGGCCTTTTTTCCCTCTTGTCTTCAGTGGATAATCTTCCCAGGTGAAATTATCATGCAAATAATAATAACAATAAAAACAATGAGACCTCCATGGTTAGGAAATCTTAAGCCCAAGAATCCCTGTCACTTGGTCCAATGTCATCAGTCCCAGTAAGGGATACACTAGAAAGTGAATCACACTCCACTGTTAGGGAGGAGAAGCATTCTCTGATGGTCATTGTTCTGATAAAGGTCATAAGCGAATTGCACCTTCTTGAAAAGGTAGTTCAGTGACTGGTCATTGGGGTCGCATTATTGGTCTTGTGATAGAGATAGAGTCAATAGCCCTCTGTCTCTAAGCTACCAATCAATCCAGATGGGGATAAGGAGTCAGCCTTTACTTGTCCAGCTAGGGAAGGGGATTGGATTGACATTCCCTTTTTCAGTCATACATGGTGCCATGGATCTTACTGCCTTGGCTTCAAGTCAGGCAGAAATTGCTGGTCACTTACTTATCTTGTCTCCTCCAGATGGAGCAAAAAAAAGGAGGGGGAGGGGCAATACCCTAACCCTAGATAATCCAGAAAGGATGAGAAGTGTTCTGATTTGTCTTGAAGGTCTCAGTGTAATGGCAGTCCCATCATTCCTGTGAGGGGCTGCAGGATGAAAATATTCCTATTCCATGTCTCCCTCTAAGCAGCGAGACAATAGTAAGGAATGTCCTGCATTCACACAGGAGCATAGACAAGATGATGTTCTTTCTGTATTGTTGGACTTGAAAAGAAGATTCCTAACATAGTTTCATTGTGACTGGACGTTCAGTCGTTCCTGCATTCTGCAGTGGTAAAGGAACTTTCACAAGGAACAAGAATTTACAGGCAGTAAAAGGGGTAGTCAGTAACCTCCTCTATGCTACTAATGCCAGTTTTGGTATCATCAATAGGGTCCACTCACCAGTTTGGCACATTAAGCACCCCTCACCCAGACATTGCCACATCACTAGTGAGATTTTGGCAGGGACCAGGGCACACATCCTGGCAAATATCTTGGAGGCATTGGGCCTTAATGCCTGTACACTTGCCACCATTGCCTTGCGTGGCAATCTAATTTCAGTGGCCTTATTCAGTTTTCTGAAGGAGGAATCTTTATTTTGAGGAGCACTATAGTGCATGGTGGAAGCAAAAGCAAAGATATTGAGGCATGCCCTTTCCTTGCCCATTGCAATCTTTGCAGAGATGCTGCATCACAGCATGGATATTACTTTAGAGACTTTAAAGTTCTTGCTGGACACAGCAGAAACCTTCTAAGCACGGCTTCTCTTAAGGCAAAGACTCTCTTCAGAGGTCTGATCCTCTCAGTATATCTCATGACATAAGAGACCAACAATACTAATCTTTTGCAACCATTCCTGGCCTATCGAAGCAGGTCAAGAAGTATAATCACCTTGACCACCCCTTGAAACTTTCTTCAAGTTTTTCAATCAGATGCAGCTCCAGCAGTCTCAAAAGTGGTTGCAATTCAAAGCTTCCTCTTAGCCATTCTTTGCTAGATGAGGCAGCTGGAAAGGCCAAGCGAGAAAGCCTTCGGATTCCTCCACATTCTCAAGGAGGAGGATGGAGGCCCTAGGGACTCAAGCCTTCTCCTGCCACGCTTTTCTCTTTTTGATGTTCCACTGGGTGTCTGGTTAGCCCCTTAGGGGTTTTTGCTGGGAACCATGAAAACAATGTGTGGGTCCTTTCTACCTTAAGGAAGGGCTACCAACATTTTTTCCAGGAACTTCCTACTAATCCACTTTCACCAATCAAAACCTCGTGCACACCATTCTGGTAGAGAAGATAAAAAAGACCAGCCTCTGGCTTTTTTCCATGATTTTTCTGGTGTTCAAAAGAAGAGGAAAGATTCAGCTCATCTTTCACATTTCCATTTTAAACAGATTCCTTTGGGAAGAGTAATTCAAGATAGAGACTACTGCCTTTGCCAGGAATACTGTAAGGCTCCACATCTGGGCAGTCTCCATCAATCTTCAGGATGCATATCTCCACATTCCAAACTTTTCTCTACACAGGAAATACCTCAAGTTTTGCCATGACAAGGAGCTATTTCTGAAAAACCTGATCCTCTGTTGGTCTACAGTGGCCTGTCTGTGACTTGTCCCAAACCTAGAGAAATCAGGATCTCATTGCTTCTTAGGATTCTTTTTATATGGGGATGAATTTCCTCACCAGCCTCAGGTGAGTTGGTCTTTGTATGGACAGGATTGACAAAATTCTTTCCCTTTTAATGGCTCTCTAAGACAAGACCCCTTGTCTCACCATTATTTTCACTCTTGGGAATCTTGAAATCCTTGTCAGATTTGTTTCCCTTATAAAGACTTCACTTGTGCCCACCCCAGTTTCTTCTTTTGGGAAACTGGAGACTGCACAAGGATCTTCTATTTCATCGATTTCACCACCACCTGAATTCAACTCGTGACTGGTTTCTGATTGGAGTCCTAATTCGTTCCCCCACCCACACCCTGATGTCACTCATATCTGTACTAAATGTGTTGGATTCAGGTTATGGCATCTCCAGTAGTTGGAAGGAGTAGTCATTCAGGGAACATGGTCCTCGGAAGAGGTGACACTTCACATAAACAATTTGGAAATGTGGGCATTGTTTACTCATGGGTGTGTCAACCTAACAAGGAGCCATTGCATGATGTATCCTCTGCAAATATGTCAATAGTAGCATATATTGATTGGTACCCAGGTTTCTTGTCACAGTTCAGAATGATCTTACAGGTGTTCCACACTGTCCTCCATATATTGGTTGGTACCTATGCTTCATGTCACTGTTAAGAATGACATGACAGGTGTTCCACAAAGACCTTGATGGTTTGGCTCATCCTGGTAGCCCCTCTATGGCCACAACTGTTAAGTAATGCTTAAGAACCTTTGTCTTAAAGACTGTTTTCCTGCTCTCCTTGGCATCTGTGAGGAAAAAGAGTGAACTATTTGCCTTGTCTGTGGGAAAGGGTTGCTTATGGTTCAGTGTCAATTATAACACAGTTTGTCTTCTTTGCCAACCCGGGTTTCTGGCTATTGAACTAGCTCCATTCCATAGGCCCAGTTCTTATTGAGATTCCCAGGCTCAGTGATATCTGTGCTGGGAATGATCAAGACAGGCTTGTTGCTCAGTTAGGGTTTTATGGTTCTATTTAGCTGCTTCAAAAAGGAGAAGATAGGGATGACAGCATTTTGTTCTTCCTGCTAAATTTTCTGCTGATATTTTGGTGTCCACCATTTATGTTTATATTGTCCTTACTACTAAGAGAGCTTATCAGGCCCTCACCAAGAGAGATCTCTCTTTCATGAGAGTTAAAGTGCATGAAGTGTAGGTATTGTTGCATCTGGGTCTTATCTAAGTCATTTTTCATTTATGGATGTTACTAGAGTCACCTTCTGGAATTTTACACTACTTTCTCTTTCTTTTATCTTGGACTTTTGGCAAACCAGAGCAGCAGCATTTTATTTATTGGGCCTGATAGTAATGATACAGTAAGAGGCCCAACCCTCTACAAGCTTACAGTATTGAAAACTCCATCCATAAGGATAAGTACAATACTTTGAGACCAGTGTTGTGAGGCCACCATCTTTCCTCCAGACTTGCAAATTCAGCAATGCAATAGCACCATGAATTGATCTCTCATTATCACAGTCTATGTATATTGTTAAATGTTTCCTCATATACCAGGTGAACTAACAAGGTAGAAAAAGGAGAGCTCATTCTGAATTCATTTGGAAGCAATTGTCATTTATTTTATAGGTACATGAAAGACAAAACATGAAAAGTAATGGTTTGTTTGAATTATGTCCCTTGTCTAATTCATTTGTTAATACTCATTTGTTGCAATACAGTAAAAGTAGAATTTGGACAGAATTTGGACATAAAAGTGGTAAAATGTCCCCAAACTGGACACTGTTTGAAGAAAAAAGTTTGCCATTGTATAGTAGTTGCATTTAAAAGTTTTTAATTAGTATTAAAATGGTCTCATTTTGACCAAACACTGTGGTCAGTTGATGGAGTAAGCTAGATTACAGAGGGTTCAGCTGAGGGAGAAGTTTTACATTAGTTGAAAATGACTAAATTGAAGCGTGTTATTAACAAGATTCATTATATAAGTTACTATTATTTTTTTCAGGTTTATCATTGACAATCTTCCAAGCAGAGATTCCTTCCTCATATCGATGAACATCAGCACATGTCTGAGTCCCACCATATGTGTATCTGATGTACCAATATTTATCCAAACGATGCTGCCAAAGCCGAAATGTGAATGGGGAGTGCCAGCAAAACTAGGTATGGAAAATACCTTAGGTCTGAAATGGAATCTTTAATTCAAAATGACATTCTCTATTATTTTTTTTGTAGATGAGCACCAAGTTTTACTACAATGGTTTGCAAGAAAGAAATGAACAAAAACTGGAGAGTTTTAGTGATATAAATACATCAGTGTGGCAAGTGATGAATTGGAAAATTATTTTTAGCTAGAGTGTCCATATAGTTTGTTATGCTTTAAATTGTTGATTGCACCATATGGAATTTTTTTCAGTTGAACTTTTAGTTATGTCTAATTTATTACTGATATGTCATCATTTCTAGCAATCTTTATATACATCATTAGCAGTCAAACATTGGTGCATGTGTAATTTAAGTTGCTAGATCTAAGCAAGCAAAAACATTATGAAAAAATATGGAGGAAACTGAATTGAAAAGTTCATCATATTCATGATAAAATTGTTAATAACTACATGATGTAGGGATTCTTTCCAGAAGTTTGTAACCAGGGTTATAATTTAGTCTCTGCCATATTTGCATGCCATATGACACTGTGGACAGCACATCATGTAAATAACTATGCTAATAATTAAATAATTAAAATGAAGATTCAAATATATTGTACAGGTTGTTATATTGTACAGGTTGTGATGAATACAAATGCAGAATCTAAGTAGTATTCAACACCAGTCTACAATTGAGACAAGTTTTGTTATAATTTTCCTCAGTGAACAAAAACAATTGACAACCAGTAAAATTAAATTTTTTATTTTTGCACATTCTTATGCTTGGTAACATCTTGCACAGAAAATAGATTTAAATGAAATATTTTCTAATTGAAATTTAGTGATGTGTATATATTTTCATTAAATCTGTTTACATTTAGTGTAGCAAATTCTGTTAAAAGCCACTTACTAGTATCATATATGTGTCCTCATTCTTACAGATTTTGATATTGCTTCATGGAAAAAGATGATGGGATTTTCTCTTGATCACCAGCTGACTGGATTATCATCAGACATTTTGTTAAATGACATGAATATCAGTGAATATCTAGAGAAAGAATCATGCCAGCACACAAAGGGGATATTTTCTTCAGCCATTAATAACTGGAATTCTGGTGAATGCTGTTTTCTATACCATACATTATATATAGCAACAGATAAACCTTAAAAGCAATCATGACAATTCAAAAGTCTTTGCTAACTTTTGCTTTGAATAATTATTGATTTTAGTAATAGATAATGAGTTCAGGAGTAGATTATATGCCCCAGTTTTAATAAATATTTAATGATAATACAGCAAAACATTTTTAAAATGACCACTACTTCTGCCCCAAAATCATGGTTTTGCAAGATAGGTGATCTCATGATAATTCATGGCACCATATAATCAGTAAATATGTGCACAGAGAATATTGGCCCAGTTTTGCTAACATCTTAAAACAATTTCCTTAATTTGAGATTTTTTTTAAAGAATCTTTTGTATTGCTTAATTGGAGACAGTTTATATTTCAGAAGATATTCAGCATACAGCAAGGATTAAAATAGTTCATAAAATCTTTCAAACATTTTGAAAGTAGATCTTGCCTTATTTGGGGGAAATGTTGTGCATTTCTTCAGATTTGAAGAATTCATCAACTATTGTTTTCTCAAGACATTATTTAGAGTATGCTCATGATGTAAATACTGTTTATAATTAGCTGCAAAAATCCCCAGTCAATATATATAACAAATTTGTACATAAAGAGCTCTATGAATTTTTAATTGGCATTTATCTGTGATAGGTTTAACTGGGAACAGCTTCACCTCTGGTACACTCCTACAAAGTACTACAGTGATCCCCTTCTTATATTGCCCCCCCCCCCTTCTGCACCAGGAAAGTGGCCACACAAGATGGATGTCCTATCCAGTGGGGGACTATACTGATACTAACATTACATATTAAAAGGTTTTTCTTATTTTAAGAATAGACTTATTTCTAGTGAACATACATTAATAGTTCTTGATTCTTAGGCATAAAAATGTGAGTGGTGTGTGACATGCGCATTGCAAGAGCATGAAAAATGTCATTTAAATTTTGGTACAAAATTGGCTTGGCATTTTGAATCATTCTCTATCCATTGACTCCATTTTCCTACTGCTGCAGAATATTCTCCTTATCTGTTACGACGCTGTTTAGTTGAGTCTTTCCAACATCAGATTTTTCTGCAAGAACTTTTGAACTGTCCAAACTGTTGTTGAGTTGAATAACTTTTACTTTTTCTTCTAAACTAATAATTTTCTGTTTATGTAATGACATTAAAGTTTTGTGACGGTTTGTTCCTATTTTGATTATTGTAATGTAGGTTAATCACGCGGAAAAAACTTTTGCAGATTAGATAAATGCCTTGTTTATAAACGAAGTGATACATGTACTGTCACTTGATTTTTAGGCCTTTGTCTGGTACCCTGTATTTATTTAAGGTTTGATTTCTCTTTGTGTGAATCCTCAAGAGCTTTATTTAGTCTGAGTTGACTGTGTTATGATCTTGAAAATTTCCTCGATCATAATCATCAAAGAGAAGAACCCAACAGCTATGTGAATCCCAAAACACGATCACAACATTGTTGAGCCAGTTTCTTATAAATGTTGGCATTTGTAGGTAATTATATAACATTAACCATAGTGGTGCATGTTATAAAGTACTACTATAGCAACACTTCTTTAAGTAATGAAAACCTGACATCAGGAAACTGACATCAGTAGAGATAATCAGATTACTTACCTTACTGTATGAATTATATACTGGTTTTGGATGCATCTTAAATAAAATGTAGCTGCTTGTGAGGGTTAAATTTGACATTTTTGGTCTAAAATGCTGGCAGCATTAAAGGGGTGTCCACCCACCAGGGGTTCTTTTGTACACAAACTAGCTGATGCCAAGAAAACTGGTCATGTAGAGGAGGTGGCCACTTATGAGGGGGAAGGCCATATAGAGGGGGACCACTGTAGTTTATTACACACACACACACACACACACACACACACACACACACACACACACACGCTTTGTATCACAGTTCATCCCCTCCCATTCCTTTGCAAGTTCACCTCAGTTTTGAATGTATTTATAGTCTGATGATATAAATGTCAGCAATTTAAGAGAAGGTAGGTTTGGGATAACCTAAACCTTGGCATGCTGTAAACTATTTTACCCTGTCTGAATATAAAAAATGTTTGAAGGATACAACAAACAAGGTCTTTAATATTGTTGACAGGGGTACAGAACATAACTTTGTCAAGAAGTTAATGGTGGTGAGTCAGATATTTCTTGCAAAAAAATAATTTCCATGTCAGAAATGTAATGCAGTTTCCATTTATGGCTCTATCTCACAAATGTTCTCTTGTTCTTACTGCCAGTATATCGTTTTAAAGGCATACACAGTTATCATGTCCCATGATGGGATACCTTGTATTTTCACATGAAACTGTAGGGATGAAAAGCTATTTTAAAAAAATATTCACCAGTAATTGACTTTAGTTGATACTTAAGTATATCATAAATGAATATAGTAATTATTTTATGCCAAAGTTATTTTATTTGTCATCATTTGTTTCTCTGTGATGTTATATTCCCTGTTCTACTTTTTCAACAATATTAAAATTTTGGTGCTGTATCATACAAGCAAAGTTGCTTTTTGGTCTGATTAGGTAAAATAGTATGTCCAAATTTGTAATTTATCTGTAACAGATTAGGTCGTTCCAAAACTACTGTTCTCTTAAATTGCTGATACGTTTAGAATCATTTTTATAATGAGTCTGTGAATGCATTGAGGTGAATCCATAGAGTGAGTATATTCTTATTTCAATTTAAGAGCAAGTTAAGTATATAATAAAAAGAAAATTTTCATGTCCAACTTAACAATAGATATATTTCATATTGTAGTACAGAAAACAACGTAATTTTACT
>JAECUM010011338.1:0-71968 GCA_016617855.1 Megalonaias nervosa | reverse complement strand
TATCCTCTAAATATCACTGTCTAATGTCATCTGGTACAAAATCCAAGAATTCATCTTCGTTGTCTGATAAAGTTTGAAATCCTTCATCGTCATGTTCTAGTCGTGGTCTAGTCATCATATATTGTCTAATTCCCATTCCTTGGCCCCACTGTCATTTGCGAATGTTTATTTAGAGTTTTGTAAGTAACACTTTGATCATACAGTTTGTGAAATCTATTCAAGGTTGCAACTGAACACGTGTCAGTTGTGCGGCAAGATCAAATAACAACACTCTGTTACTTGCCTTTGTACCACACTCATGGCTCAATCAAAGATTTGTCACATGGGAAAACAAGATATGGGATTAAGGTCAGTTATTTACTGGAAGATGCAGACCTTCGCTTGGTAAAGAAAAAGTACATGTATTTGCAGCTGAAAAAATCTAAAAACAAAGTGGTTGCTGCCTTTACAAGCACTGGCAGAAAACTTGGTTACAGTAAATGTTTACCCTATGGCTCATTTTATTATCCAGGTTATTATCATTGGGTGAGTATTGAAGTAGCCTAATACCCACTGGCATCTTTAGTTTCAAAGTTGCCCTTGTAATGCATAATAATTCTTTGGTATGTAGCAAACAGCATACATAACTGATGTTACCTTCATGGACAATGATGAGCCAGTCTCCAAGACCTCTTTCTATATTGGTGCTTCCAGCATCAAATCACAGTATAGATGAGACATGCCCTAGCCAGCTGGTTATCCATCCATCAATATTCCATCAAAGTTGCACTTTTTGGGATTGTCTGACAGTCAGTCACTTTGCAACCAGGTTGAATTAAAAAAACTGTCCACATTTGTGTCATTTTTACCAGCCTCAGAAGCATGGGCATCGGATTCTTTGTTGTCCAGTTGGGATGGGATCTGAGGATATGCCTTTCTTTAACTGTCCTTATTCCAATATTGGTTCAGAAGAAAAGGGATCAGACCTGCAGTGTGGTTCTGATCGCATCTCTTGGATTGGACTGGTTCTAGGTTAGTGATCTCGATCTAGTAATACGTGTCTCCAGAAAGATTGGGATAGTTCCCAGTCTGCTCATCCTGCTGAGATTCCAAGTCTTCCATCCCTGCCTGGATAGAATTCTACTTCATACCTGACACTTATCAGTAAAACTCAGGGTAGAAGTGATTCCAGTGCTTAAGTTGTGGGGAAGATCGCATATGCTAGAAGGTTCTCCACTTTGAAGGCATATGGGAAAAGTGTCGTGTCTTCTTACTCTAGTGCAAGGACAACAGTTACCATTCCCTTGCTGCCCTCTCTTCTGCAACTGGATAATTTGCTCAGTAGGTTCTGAGATCTTACGAAATTAGATACACGTCATACACATATCAGCAAATGAGATTAGAGCGATTTCTGCAAGCGTTGTCTTTGAATGCAAATGCTTCATTTGGGACATTACTGAGGTTGTCAACTGGCATGCATAGTCAGCATTTCTGAGTTCAGTCTTTGTGATTCGTCATCACAGAGTAGAAACTGAATCTGGTGGGTGAAATGGTGGTTGACCAGACCTTGTTGATGCTTGCACAAGTTTGTCCTGGGCATTGGTTTTAGGTTTTTTGCTGGATTTCCTGGAACTTTTTTAATCGTATGCAACCAGCATGTATTTCCATATGCCCTTTGACAAGGCTTCACAGCATTACATATTGCTGGTACTTATTCTTCAGTTGTGTTGCCTTTTGTTAGGTGAATGGTTTTACTCTTTATATGAGCCACATCCATATCACAAATCCTGTAATTGGTTAGCAACGAAGACAGGTTGGATGCTCATGCATTTCCACCTTAGTGTACCTATTCTCCTAATATTAATGGGTAGGGGTGAAATGTTACACCTGTGCTTTGTATCAGTATGATTAATGACATGCAGACAGTGATATGATACATATTGATACACATATGAACTTGATGGTCTTTCCATCTTTGGAAGGTAGGTGGTGCCCTTTCATGTACAAGGTCTGTAGTGGACCTTGAAAACCTTGAAAAGCCTTGAAAAATAAATTTGCCCCTCAAGGCCTTGAAAACACATTGAAAATTCAAAATATTGTCTGGGTACCTTGAAAAGCCTTGATTTTCTTGAAACCGAAAGGAATTAATAAATAGTTTTCATTTTACAGATTTAAATAAAAAGAAACAGGAAAAAAATTTAAAAAACCCAAAACAAAATGATCTCTCACTAAGTTTGTGCCGGAAGGGAAAAATTCACATCTGGCCACTGCACAGTGGTACATTTGAACTTCTGATTGTATGAAGCCTGGATGTAGCTGCGGTTTGAATTCAGATCATTTGTACACTTTGAAATGTCTGGCTGCTGATTCCAACTTTGGTGGCTAGACAAAGAAAAATATAAAGTTTGGATTATGAGATCTTTCTCAGAGAGCTTTGCAAAATGCAAATTATGCCAGAAGGATATTGATTTGCGTGCAGTGGAAGAGTATGCCTTTCGGTCATATGCAGCTAGGAAAAAAACACCCATTACAGTTAATACGGCAAAACAAGAAACCTTCAGCATGAAATTGTTTTTGACAAAAGAAGTATGTCTGTGAACACAGAGATTCAAGTTTTAAAATAGAAACTGTGTCAAGTCCTAATTGTAAAATTAGTTCGATCCGGTTCTATTTTTGGATTGAGTGGAAATAGGACAGAAAATAATTGCAATGAACATGATAAATCAAAAATTATTATATGCTCATTTTTTTCTCCATTAACTTTACATTGTCAGAATCGTGCAATATTTTACGATATTTCACTCATGTGCAAGACACGTGTGCCCAACAGTGTATTAGGAACTACTTTGTAAACAAATCATGTACACTCGTGTAGTAGACGCTTTACGTTTTGGTTGATTAAATTTGTTTCTGAATGAACTAAAGCAGATGTTTCATGGACTGCCACATATCAGCAGCTTTGGCACATTCCGCGTTAACTTTTTTGATACAATGTTTCAGATGTAGGCTAGCTATAGATGCCAGACAGGGTCCCTACAAATAGCATGCAAGTTATAAGAAATAAACTGTTTTCTTTAGCTGGTAATAAAAATGGCAAAAATATACTTACAATTTTACATCCTGAATTTCCTCAAAATGTACTTTCTTAGTTCTGCAAATCCGAATTAACAAGAGCCATGTCATGGGTTCTCAAGGTTGATCACACATTTCGAAATTGTACTGTAATTTCGAGTATATTCCAAGTGCAGTTACATCCTCCTTACTGCACTCAAAATGAAATAAACATTAAATTCCACAGCGTCTTTTCGATAATTACAATTGAAAGACTTCATATTTTTCCCACATTATGATCTGAATCATTCAATGACAGAATAGAAACATGCATGCCGAGGTCAACACATTTCTGCCTCATCTAGAACTGGCACAGATGCTGCTGGAATCCCATGTAAGTTACTTCATGTAGATAAATCCAGACCATAATCACGAAATTGCGTCGAATCGACAAAAATACCAAAACGTATTCATTCCAGATCAAATAGAAAAGTTGTTGCAATGCGCATTCATTCACAATATGACTCCAAATTTCAATTTTAAGTAGACCAAACGCCATTTTTGTTCGAATCTTACGTCTAGTGCACGACCAACTTCAAATTTATCTGGGTGGAGTTACATGCACATTAATAATGTTGTTGTGTAATGATGCATCTACGCTTGTGTATTTAGTTTGGAATACGGCATACATTCAGTTATTTTGTTTCTTGTAGTGTCTTTTTGTTTATATATTTAAGCCTTGGATAGAATAAGAAAATGAGCATATAATAAAAAGGTTACTGCATTTGTATGGGAAAATATGAACTTGTTTTGTCGGATGGATATACTGCACTCCCAAGGTTGTGCAGTATAGCCATCCGAAAAACTCGTTCATATTTTCCCATACAAATGCAGTAACCTATAAATATAGAATACTGTTAAGCTGAGAGAAATATTAATATGATATGAAATAGTTTAAAATATCCATACACTGTTTTTATATAAGAGATAACATAAATAAAACAAATATCTTTGTTACCTTTTTATTGTTTTATGGGGGTGGGTGAAGAAGAAAGGCAGGTACTGAAAAAGACATTGATACAATGACAGCTGCTGCTGATGACTATGCATTGCAAGCAGAAATCCATAGGAAAATTTCCTTTGTCATGCCATCAAATAGTTTGAGAAAAGTGTTAAGGACAAAATCGCTGAACTTGGAGCTCTTGAGAAAACAGATTGATGATAAGCTACAAGAACTGAAAAATTCACTCCAAAATATTTTGGAGTTTGTAAATAATGTAGCGTAGACAGAGTAAAATGAACATTGTTCAGTGACTGTACATTATTCAGTGAGTTTTATTCAACGTTTTAGGCCATATAATGGTGGCTCCATTTAACTCCTTTTGTTTTGTACAACATGAATGATTTGAAAACATATTATTACCAGTTTCGTGTCTCAGTTACTCTTGGAAGACATTATGATGTTATCCTCAAAAGAGAAAAAATAATGCAGTTTCCTCGTGCAAAGAAAATCTCATCTAGAACAAATCCGTGCATGGAAATAAGGTTGAATACCAACAAAATCTATCACATTTTGTTTCCTGCAGATGCAAAATACTGCTGCAGCCACAAGTACTTGTAATTAGTTAGTGAAGAAGGACAACTATTGAATACACCCAATCCTATTCTACAATTTTCTTTTAACTTACATAAGGTGATAAACTTGAATAGTTTGAAATCTGCCCCATTGCTCATTCTATGCTAATTTCATTTATTCCATCAGCACCTTCATTCACTGGTTAAATATCTCTGAATATTTGCCAAACAAAATCATAATGAACTATGCCGGGAATCAGACATTTTGGGTTTTCTAGATAGCTGTATTTTAAACACATTTGTAAAACTTTTTTTCATGAATGGTTCAAACTATGCCATTATTTCCTGGGCATGTTGTTCAAGTCAAATATAGTTTCACAACCATTGATGCCGTGCTTGAAGAACCCAGATGTGGAACAGTTGCTACCCGAAAAACAGATGTCTCGACAAGAATGGTTAATTAAAAACTGTATACTTCACTGAGCACATTTTCATATGTGGGACTTTCAACAAATTTGTGGGAGTTTTCACATTTCACTGTTCTCCAAGCATGCAAATTCATACAAATTTTGCACATTTGCACAGTGGCATACCCTAACAGCATCTCTGCTAAAGTACTTGGCATATCTAATGACTTTCCGATGAGGTCTCTCTGTTGCTATGCCAATACTTTCTGTTTGTCACACAGAGAATAAACTACATTAATTTCTGATTGGTGGTTATTGTTTTCACCTGGAGTGGAACAAGCAATAACCACAAATGAGAATTCAGTGTAACATTTTTCAACGTGCAACACACTGGTAGCATAGTTTTCAAATCAACCAAAGGAGTCAAGATATAATTCAAAGTAGAAACTTCGTGTGAAAGTGGTTATTAAATGATGAGTAAAGTACTTCATTAAACATGTGGAACATGTTTGGAATGTATAGTATATGCTGAACATACTTCTGGGTTAAGATAATTAGCATGAAACGGCGGGGGGAGGGGGGCGGGAGGCAGATTATGAATCATGTCATTTTGTGTTAACTTGTAGATGGTGAGTGGGTATTCTCAAATAATCTTTTTTTCATTTTTACTAATAAACATGAGTGCTTGTAACTGCAAATGCTGTTTCAGATGGATTATAATTTTACAGAATAACAAGGCAATTAATAAGTATTCATGACTGCTGAAGACTAAAATAACATGCATAGTGTAAGTATCATTTTGTAACAATTCTTCATCTCTTGTATCAATATGTATATTGTTTCAGCAAAAGTATCAATGCATCGATATATCGATGAATCATTTCACCCCTATTAATGGGATTGGTAATGTATTTGACTGACAAAGGAAGTTTTTATAATAATTATGTTTCTCCAAGAATAGATACTCAGTCATGTTATCATTGATCCCTGCCACATCTTATTGCAAAGGCGAGAATCCTTGTCAATGTATCACTCAAGCTTAATCTGAGGAATATACAGTATATCAGGGCACAGACTTAATGCTAATCTGTTACCCCATGGTTAATGACTTTTCCAATGCACCATGAAGCCCCCAGTGGTCACTATTCCATTGGAGCAGTGAAAATTACAGCTGGTCATTATCATAACCACTAACAAGTGGTCTTGTATCGATGTATCACATAAAATGTGAGTTGGCATTCCCATGAATGTTTAAATTGATTTGCTTATTGTTTTAATTGAGCACCTGCCAGTATCCTGCACTTGCTGATGTACAATATATGCTTGTGTCTCAAATAGACCAGTGTTAAACCACTCATCAAGTAAATTTGTGTCAAAAATGTCTTTGTACACGTTTCATTACTGATGATAACAAAAACTATAGGGTATCAGGCTAGTAGTGACCAACTGAAAAAAGGTCACATTCACTTACTTCAGAAAACCAAACTAATACAGACAGTTGTAAAGATGTGGAAGTGTCTCTAACATGTGTAGCTGCCACTGAAATATATGGTAGAAATTAGATGATAAGAGCGTGATTGCAAATATGATCAAGACAGCACCAGAAATGCTGTGCAAATGAATACAAATGGCTGAAGTATGACCCAGGAAAGGCTGTGATACAGTGCATTTTCTGTATTAGTGAACTACAGTTATTGTTTTGAGCTGATGATAATGAATTGTTAATGTTAAATTAGAAACTGAACTGGCTTCCATTTGACATTAGCCAGATCAGTACAGTTTTTATTGTGATGATCCTGTGGCTTGTTAAAAAAAAAACCTAATCTTGTGTCCAGCTGTACAGGTAGCCACCTAGTGATGACAGGTGGAGATAATTATTATGATATTTTGAAAGAGTTTTTTTTCCCCCATACTGTCTACATGTAGATTGCTGTCTCTCTAGGATTTGATGTGGAAAGTTACACAAGCAAATCCCGACATTAATGTGTTAGTTAAGTATTCTCAGGGAAGCAGAATTTTTGACAGAAATTTCCTTTCTCTTCAACATTTATATTTAAATTGCATAATTTTAGCAAGTATAAAATTATTTTGCAATATTCAGTTGTCTTGTTACATTTGCAAAATTTTTATGATTTACTCTAAAAAACAGTTTGGGTTTCCTAACAGAGCTACAGTTTTCAATGAACTTTCTATTTATTCAAATACATTTTTTCAAATTTCAGAGAGAATTGGAAAAAGTGAAAAAAAGGAGATTAGAGAGAGAAAAGGAAATGGAAGAAAGACAGTCTGAAAGGGTATTTATCAATGACAGAAGACTGCTTTATTATTTACAGATTTGCAGTATAGTAGGGATTTTAACAGGGCTTATGCCTGTAATTACACTTTCATTTACTTATTCAATTTCCACTGAAGTTTCTTTGTTCCAAAATTGATTTTGTGTTATTCTAGCTTAATGGAAGTCATGGAATTTAATGTTTTTACCTTGCCTAAAAAGGCTACACTGTTTTTAAGTTGATCCTTTAAAATCTCTTACTATTTTGTATGATAAATTCCCCATTGTAACCTAATTGTTTGATGTATTTACAGTCCAACCTAACTTAGAGATCAGAACTATTAAGCATCAGACTATCTGTCAACCTTTTCTTAATGTTCTTTAACCAAATTAATGTAGAAAGAAAGCTCAATTTAGCAGCCACCTGTCTTAGGGAGACACTTATCAATTTCCACAGGTGTCTGCTTAAAGTGGGATGTAGTGCTTTAATAAAAAAAATAACTTGTTATGCAGTGCTTCAGGTAGAGAGTTGTTATGTATCGTAATGGGGACAGGAAGATAGTTATGTATTGTAACGGGGACAGAGAATTTGCATCAATAGCAGGATTAAGATTGCAATATGGTAGACATTCTAATCTTTGTATTCCAAGCATCTGTACATTTCAAACAGGACATACAAACTGACTTTATTAGATAAGTTTGTTCATATAAAGCAAACTAGTCGGATGTAATTGTTACACTTGCTGTCATGATATTTGTATGAAATTTCTAGATAAGAAATACAGGCAGAAAATGACAGTTATTTATATGGCCAGGTGAGTTTATGGTTTGGTCCCTCATCCATCATTTATCGTCTATTGTGCATTCTCTTTAATCCATTGTTCATTCACACACTGTTACAAGTTGTTCTCATAAACCAGTCATCAGAATTTGACCCGATTTGGAAGAAAGTATATTGGCATGAAGTTCTTCAGATTTGTTAAAAAAATGATGCCAGTTCATTATCAAATGTAGCCACCATTACTAAAAAATAGAAACACATTTGAACTTTCAAAATATGCTCAACAGAATTTGACCAAATTTGACAGAAAACATCCTGGTATGAACATGTTTTAAATTTGTTCAGTTGATGTTGGTCTGCCATCAGATAGGTCACAGTTACTTAAAATAGAAAAATATTTAAATGACTTCTCAAAAACCACTCAACAGAATTTGTTCAAATGTTGATGGAAAATCATAGGATAAAGGTCTTTCAGATTTATTCAGATCCTGCTGATCCACCAGAAATAGAAAAATATTCAGATGACTGTATCTCAAAAACTGTTAAACAGGATGTGATCAAATTAGACGGAGAGCATTCCTGGCGTGAAGGTATCTCAGATTTGTTCACATGATACTGATTCACCATCCAAAAAAAAAAAATCCGCTGCGTGAAGCCCAAAGCTCTATCAAAACAGTGCTGACCTCATTTCTATCTGACCATGTTATGATCTTGACAATTATGTCTGGTTGTAATCATCAATTTAAAAAAAAAAGAAAAAAACTCATTGTGTGAATGCCAAAGCTCTATCAAACCATTGCTGACCCTATTTCTATCTTTCTATGTGACCATGTTATGATCTTGACAATTACGTCCGGTCATAATCGGCAGTTAAAAAAATATATATAAAAAACCCCGCTCTGTGAAGGCCAGAGCTCTATCAAAACATTGCTGACCCCATTTCCTGCAAACGTCGGCGTTAAAGATATAATAACCTTAGTAGTACATGTACTTTAGCCAACATTTCTTTCAGTAACGAAAACCTGACATCTGGAAATAGACATCGGGAAAGATAATTGGATTAATTACCTTACTGTATTTAAATATTGGTTCTGGACACATTAATTATGAAATGTGGCCACTTGTGAGGGGTAAATTTTACATTTGTGCACTAATATGTTGGTCGCTGGTCGTGTTAGAGGTGTGGCCTTTCTTGAGGGGTACTTTGAACACAAACTCATTGGTGCCAAGGGATTCTGGCCGCAAAGAGTGGGTGGCTGCTGGGGGGGGGGGGCATTCAGAAGGGGGACCACTGTATGCCAATTGACACCTTTTTTGTAAGACCAGGTTGAAGCACTACAAGTTGTAACAGTGCATATCTTTTGTTTCTGAAAACATGTGCTTTATTTAATCCTGATTTGCAGGTTTGAATTAATGCATTGATTGCAAAATAAATTTACTGTTATACTGATGCATATTAATAAATCATCATAACCAAAAGTGTAAACACCTTGAACATGTATCTTTTAAGCTGTGTTGCAATTTTGGTCTGTGGTTACTTTGTCATTATTTCCTTGTTTCATTGCAGGAGCAAATGCAAAGGGAAAAAGAGGCAGAATATTACAGAGAATGGGAAAAGCAGGAAGATTCAGTAAGCATTTTAGGAGGAATTTAAAAACCATAAGTTCTTTTAGATATAAACAATAAATTTGTCTTGTTCATTATTTGTCTTATTCATCACCAGAGCTGTTTTCTGTGGAAAATTTAAGAAAATATGAATTATCCATGAATGTATGTCTTATTTGCTAAGTTTTCCTCGAAGATGCAGCATGCCAGAGTTCTTTTTTATTAATAAGCTCATCAACTTTTTCACAGAAGTGCTTGAGTATTCTCTATGGCACTAAATTCAAGCATCTGAAGGATAATAAGTGGGGTCAAGCCTGTGAGTGTGATTCTGTGATGAACTGTTGACAAGTAAAATAAAGCAATGGGATTTGTGATCACTCTGAATAATAGGTGAGATAGTTCTAATAAAATTGAGATATCCACAAAGAACTGGGACCACACATCAACTAATTCCTGACAGCTATGGTCCATTTAGAAGAGAGGAGGGTTGTGTCAGCTACTTACAGGCTCATCTGTGCTAGAAAAAGCCATGTGCATACATTGTATGGTTCGTCAAAACATTTGATATTGATGTTTGGAAGACGAATTGTGGACAGGTGGCTCAAGTTATGGACGGGACTCTGGGGAAGTACTGATAGACATCTGTCAGGGTAAATAGGTCTCCATCACTAAATCATGATGTGTGTCTAGTAAGTCACTGTATTGGTTTTTTTTTTCCATACCACCATAGGACCTGTTGTCTCCATTGTCCATTGCCTGTCATCCGTTATCCAACATCTGTCCATCCATTAGCACAAGTTTGTTATTGCTGCTCCTTCTAACTTACTTGGAAGATTGCCATGAAACTGTATACATACATTAATTCCAAGGTCTAGTTGGTCTTAAATGAGCTTGGTGGAGGATTGCCATGAAACTGTATACATACATTAATTCCATGGTCTAGTTGGTCTTAAATGAGCTTGGTGGAGGATTGCCATGAAACTGTATTCATACATTAATTCCAAGGTCTAGTTGGTCTTAAATGAGCTTGGTGGAGGATTGCCATGAAACTGTATACATACATTAATTTCAAGGTCTAGTTGGTCTTAAATGAGCTTGGTGCAGCTCAGATATCGAGTATGGCTACCACAGCAGCCATCTTAAAAATCATGTTAACTACTCCAGAATGGATGGTAGTATCAATACTTCATATGATGTCTAGTTGGCTATTGATGAAGATGGTGCAAATCTGATGTCCAACATGGCTGCCACAGCAGTGATCTGGAAAATCTTGTCATCACTACTCATAAACGGAAAGTCATATTGACATTGAGTTTTGAACAAAAGATATTTTGTGATGTCTGGTTGGTCCTAGTTAAAAATGGTTCCACATGGACATCCAATATTGCCACCACTTCAGCCATCCACAGTATCTTGTTATTGCTACTGTTCCTGAATGTATGGTCATATGAACATCGAGGTTTCACTATGGTCATATGAACATTGAGGTTTCACTATGGTCATATGAACATTGAGGTTTCACTATGGTCATATGAACATCGAGGTTTCACTATGGTCATATGAACATCGAGGTTTCACTATGGTCATATGAACATCGAGGTTTCACTATGGTCATATGAACATCGAGGTTTCACTAAAGACTTCTTAGGTCAAATTGTTCCTAAATAACAATGGTGCTGATCTGATGTTCAATATGGCCACCATGGCAGCCATCTTGAAAATCTTGATAACTTTTTCTGAATGAAAAGTCGTATTCACATAGGGTTTCATCAGAAGTCTTCTTATGATGTCTGGTTGGTCCTAACTGAAAATGGTTCTGCTCAGACATCCACAAGGATGCAATAGTGGCCATCTTGAAAATATTGTTATTGCTACTCCACCTGAATGGATGACAATATTGACATGTGGTTTCCCTAAAAGAGTTCTAATGATGTCTAGTTGATCCTAAAAGAAAATGGGGCTGATCTGACACCCAATGTGGCCACCACAGCAGCCATCCTGAAAATCCTGTTATTGCTACTCCTCTTAAACAGAAAGTCATATTATCATGGGATTTTTCGCTGAATGATTTCTTATGGTGTCAAGTTGGTCTTAAATAAAAGTTGTGTAATATCTGATGTCCAATATGACCACCACATTGTCCATCTTGAAAATCTTATTGCTTCTCCACCTAAATGGAAAGTCATATAAGTATTTTGTTTTTTCACCAGATCACGTCTTATGATGCCTAGTTGGTACTATATGAAAATGGTGCCCAATCTGGTATCCAGTGTTGCCACCATGGCAGATATTTTGAAAATCTTGTTATTGCTACTCCTTCTAACTGGAAAGTTATGTTAACATGGGGTTTTCACCAGACATCAAATTATGATATCTAAGTTGGGCCTGCATGTAATAGTACTGATCTGATCTCAACTATGGCTGCCACATTGAACGTATTGAAAGTTTTGTTTCTAATTCGATATCAACATGAGGTTTTCACCAAAAGTCTTCTAATGGTGTTTGGTTTGACCAAAATGAAAATGGTATGTTAGATTTAATATGGCTGCATCAGGGGCTAAATTGTACATCTTATCTCTTAAGTATATCAGAAATAGTTTCAACACTTGGCAGGTAAAAGTTAGAAATTGTCATATCTTGAATTCCTTGAAATTCTTTTTGCACAGTAGAGGATCAGTCCTTTTATTTTTTCTTGACAGTTTTACTAAGTATCCCAGAAAAAAAATCCTTTTCATTATTTAATTATTGCTCTTTGCATAAAATTATGAAGAGCTAATTAATGATAACAGTTGTCTAAAACTTGTATTCATTAACTTTCACATGGAGTTATCAGTAAGACTTTGAAAATGAAATTCCAGAGAAGAAAGTCTCCAAAAAAAGGATATGGCTATTAATAGAGTTCTAGCACATAGATGATCTAAGAAAACCTAACATTTTAAAGTTGAGAGTGCAAAACAAGTTGTATGAGGTTTTAAAAGTAAGGACTGCCAATACCTAAAGCTGTCACAAAACAGACAGACCATTTAATTTATGAATTTTATCATGTAGTGATATATTGAGATTAAAAAGCATTGTAAACATACATCAGTGTTTTTTTTCTTTATTTACAGTTTCACCTTCAGCAAGCAAAGTTACGATCGCAGATAAGAGTGCAAGATGGCAGAGGTAAGTTTGCAAAGATATGTATGAAACATTTCATTTGCTTCCTATATTCCAAATGTCTTCCTTGATGTGAATAGACCACATTATATCTTGTGTATAAACACCACCAGTTTTGTCTTTCTGTGTCACAGCAGTCAAACAAGAGGTTGTTGGTTCAAAACTCACAGTGTCGTCCCAGTTTTTTCAATACTTATTTGATATTTTTATGTCCAGTCTATCTTTTAACTCATTCATCCAATTTTTTTTTATAATTTGTTTTACCTTTTTTTATTTTTATTTTGAATCTTTTTTTTATCATTCCCATCCTAAGATGGGCAATAGCTAGTTTTTGGATGCTATTTACTGGGTCTTGTCTAAATATCCAGACAAAGGGAGGGTCTCATTGCCTGTGATCATGTTTTTCTTCTTGTTTTAATCATTGTCTGTTTTTCTGGACTGGATTGGGGCACATTCTTTATCTCTTGACAAGTGTGTATTATAAAAGGATTGACTGTAAAGAATTATCTTAAGTAACTTTTTATAAGATATGAAATGCCTGAAAAGAACTGAGTAATATTATATGCCACAAGCTGTTTGCAGTGAATTGTACTGAAATAAATTCATGTCTTCGTGTAAGAATCTGAGACATTACTCACTGCAATGTGAGAAAGAAACTGAGACTTATTATACTCACAGCTGTTTGAGAAAGAAGTAGAGACTTACTACACTCACTGCTATGTGAGAAACAGTTGGAGACTTACATTCCTTGCTGTTATTTGAGAAAGAGTTTGAGACATGCATTACACACTGATGTGTGACAAAGAGTTTTTCACATGCTTTACTGAATTCAGATTTCCTACAAGATTAATAAGTGTTTGAACCCCATAGTATAAAATGCAATATTTTCAATCTACATACAGTAAGTGGCCAGATATATTTTTAACATTTTTGATGAGGTCATGATAGGTAAGAAATTTTATGTTGGCATTAAGGTGTTAAAATCTTTGTATAAATACTAAATAGAAATGCTAAATCTTTGGTCTCCAAACTTCTACACTTATTTACCAAACATACACACACACATCTTTTTCAGTAACAATCTGGAACTAATCAAAGAAAATATAACTTTTTTCATGCAGATCAACAGTCCACAATAGTCTAACTCTATGCCAGACTATTATGTTTTTCATATTTTCAGCTGAAATGATCAGGGTTTTCTAACTTGTCTCTTGTTGTAGTCAAAACAATTAAATCTTCTCTGGACTGTTTGACCTGAATTTGGGACTGGCAGTAATGAATTTATAATATTAATCAAAGTTGGCATCACTCTTTCAACTATCTGTCCTCATGGTTCAAAATGACTTCATCAGCTCAATCACATGTCAGAGTTTTCTTGTCACATTGCTACTTGCCATAGTTTTAGATTGAGACCTCTTTACATTAAAGAGGTTATCAGACAGATTTTGATCAAACTTAATAATAGGTTTACCACTTGAGAGACTCTTTCAGATAGGATTTTGATCAAACTTGATAGCAGGCTTACCACTTGAGAGACTCTTTCAGATAGGATTTTGATCAAATTTGATAATAGGCATTGATTTTGATCAAACTTGATATTAGGCTTACCACTCAGGTGACTCTTTCAGGTAGGACTTTGATCAGACTTGATAGGCTTACCACTCAGGTGACTCATTCAGATAGGACTTTGATCAAACATGATATTAGGCTTACCACTCAGGTGACTCTTTCAGATAGGACTTTGATCAAACTTGATAGGCTTACCACTCAGGTGACTATTTCTGATTGGATTTTGATCAAACTTCATAATAGGCTTACCACTCCGGTGACTCTTTCAGATCAACTTGGTATTAGGCTTACATCATAAAGATCAGTTTTGTGAATTAGTATTATATCATCAAGATTTCAGATGAGTGTGATTACGAGCAAGATCTATGCATATTTACGAGTCCGTCATGTATCTGAATGATTGAGCTTTACACCATCGCAAGGCAGCAATATTTACACACATATGGCTTAGTTTAGTTTACAGCCTATAAACATGTTCAGAACTTGTAAACATGTAAATGAACATCCCTGTGACTGTCATTGGAACTACCCATTTAGTCAAATCACATTATTTCATGTCTTTGTTTTACATAATTGATTAAAAGGATTTTCATCTTAATTCTTTTCTTAAAGTATATATTTTTGTTTTTCACTTCAAATGTGGCATCCCTAGGAAAAAAACAGAAGTTGACAAGAAATGATTAGACATCAGTGCACATTATGTTGATTTACTGATACAAAAACTGTAAACTGTTACCTTGAAACAAAATGTTTGTTCACGTAACCTTTGATAAGTAACATTTTAGTTTCACAGAAACATAATTTCATATTTGTAAGCCACTGTACAGTTTGTTAGTCAAGGTAGATTCTACAAAATCATCCCATGAGCAAGTCCAGTCAATATGTTGGGTTCCATTACATAGTTTTTCATTGTGTAAAGTCACTACAATCCAAGAGATGCCTTACTGAAATCATCAGATGTATTCTACAAACTGACATGACTAAGACATAAGCAAATGAAAAAGTTGTAAGCTGAGTGAATGGCAGCATGCACATTATAATTGCTGTCAGACATTCAGTAAGCCTAGCTGGTAGATGTGGGGGAAGAATTGAGTTTCTAATCATTTTAATTAAATGGCATTGTTTTTATTACAAACTGTGTACATGTTTAGACATTTTGGTAAGTGTTGCAGCCATAAAATCTGGAGAACGAATTTTGATCATGTTTCATTCAGACACACTAAATTAGCTCATATCATCATAATCATAGACAGGTCCTATAAAAAGTCAGATCTGCGCATGTTAATGAAGATTTCTTGTGTCTGATTGTCTATCAGCTGCCTCACTTGGCGCTCAGCATTAAGAGGTTAGTGTTAGGACTGGCCAGCCTCATGTCAGGGTAATATGACTGGGTGAGGCATGATGCCCCACATCTGCGGCATGATGCCTCAGTGATAAACATCACTATAAACTGCCACACAGCAGACATCATGGTGATATGACGAAACATTTTATGGTCAGCTTTTAAGTTATGTAATCCAACTGAATAATATCAGGCTTCTTTTAATCATTGATCTTTCAGAAATAGAGCAGGTCTATGTAATAGAAACTGCCAACTATGCCCGCAGTGTATATCCATTTTCATATACCATCAGCAATATAAAATGTGAAACTTTGATGGAAAAAGAATGTTGCACATGTGCATGAATGTACAAGTTTTATTAATTTTTTGCAGCCAAACCTATAGATCTGTTAGCCAAGTACATTAGTGCTGAAGATGATGAACTGGCAGTTGAGATGCATGAACCCTATACTTACTTATATGTAAGCTGATTTTGATACTATTTTCTTGTGATTATTAATGATGGGATACTTGGCATAAATATATTCTTTAGTTTTATTTGATGTAATTAAATCTTTGCTTCAAACAAGATAAGAACAGTGTAAAAACCTGACTGCAGGAGTGATTCTTGAAGTTGACAAAAATAGTTTATGTGTTATTTGGTTTTAAATATTAGTAAAAATGTACATACTTCTGTTTAAGTGGAACATATATCTGTCCTGTCTGTTCTGGTAGCTAATTTGTTCATGTGTCTGCCTTAGCACATTTGAGAGAGAGATTGAGAGATACGCTTGTCAGATTTAGAGGTATTGTGTCTTATTTTATCAGGGGTTGACCATTCCTGATCTGGAGGATCTTCTTGAAGATATCAAGGTGTACTTAGAGCTGGAGCAGGGCAAAAATGCTGACTACTGGAGAGATATTATCACTGTAACAACGGATGAGCTTAATAAACTCCGCAAAGTGGATGCAGACTCTAGAGGTAAGCTTTGAGATTACATTTTATTCATTGTATAATAATTGTATAATAAGTATTCATAATTTATGGTGTGGAGATACCAAGTGATATGAAGCATTCTTTTGAGGTGGAGGAAACTGGAATACAGTGGAGGAGGGACATAAACTGTAGAAAACCTGTGATCCAGTTACTGCAGGTCTTAGAACTGAGGATCAAACCTAGTGCCACAGTGGTGTGAACCTTAGTTCTGTATAGGACCCTCAATTCACAGCATAGTAATCTGCAAAGAAACCTAGAACAGTGAAGCTTTTGCAGTACCTGTTCATGAATATTATATCCATCTCTTAGCCATCAGAAGATGCATTGCTTGATCTAAAAGTTAGTAAAATCTAATGAAGTTGACTTTTGTGTTATTTGTCAGTGAAGGAAATGTATGAATTCACATTGCTTTGACATTGTTTGCATATTTCAATGGAACATGGTGTCCTAAAACAAAGTATTGCAGATAATGTTATACATTTCATCTTTATGTTTGTCTCTTCATATGTGTCATTTTTCGCCTCTAAGAATATTCACTGTAATTACATTTGTTACAGTATGTCTGCCCATTTTGTAATGAAGTGCAAGAAGGTTTTTTAGCTCTAATGGTCATAGACTAGAAGAGCTTATGGGTTGGTCTAAACCCTAAAACAAGAGCAACATTCATCCCATGGTCTAGTTGGTCCTAAATGAAAATGGTGCTGCTGAAACATCCAATATGGCTACCATAGCAGCCATCTAAAAATAATTGTTACGGCTACTTCACCTGAATGAATGGTCATATCAACATAGGCTTTTTCACTAAGAGACATCTTATGATTTCCTATATGAAGATGTTGCTGATCTGACATCCAGTATGGCCACCATTTTTAAAATCATGTTATTGCTATTCCTCCTGAATGGATGGACATATTGACATGGGGTTTTCACTGAGAGACTTCTTAATGCTAGCTATTTGGTTACCAATAAAATCCTGCCGTTCTGACATCCAATATGGCCACCACCATAGCAGCCATTTTAAAAATCTTGTTATTGCTACCCCCCCTGAATGGAAAGCAATATTGAAATGGGATTGTCACCAGAAGACTTCTTATGAAGTCACTTAGTTTCTAATCAAGATGGTGCCATCTGATGTCCAATATGGCCAACTCAGCAGCCATAATGAAAATCTTGTTGTCACAATTCATCCTGAATGGAAAGACATGGGATCTTCACCAGAAGACTCTTTATGTTGGTTCTAAATCTTATCACTACTCATTCTGAATTGTATCAGCATTGGGGTTTTACTAAAAGACTTCATATGATGTCTTGTTGGTTCTAAAAGAAAATGGTGCTGGATACAAGCACAATATGGCCACACTAATAGCCACCATGAAAATCTTGTTATCATGACTTTTCCTGAATGAATGATCCTATCAGTATGGGGTTTTCACTGAAAGACATCTTATCATGTCTGGTTGGTTGTAAATAAAGACATCTTATCATGTCTGGTTGGTTGTAAATAAAGACATCTTATCATGTCTAGTTGGTTGTAAATAAAGACATGTTTAGTTGGTTGTAAATGAAGACATCTTATCATGTCTGGTTGGTAAATAAAGACATCTTATCATGTCTGGTTGGCTGTAAATAAAGACATCTTATCAAGTCTGGTTGGTTGTAAATATTGACATCTTATCAAGTCTGGTTTGTTATAAATAAAGACATTTTATCAAGTCTGGTTTGTTGTAAATAAAGACATCTTATCATGTCTGGTTGGTTGTAAATAAAGACATCTTATCATGTCTGGTTGGTTGTAAATAAAGACATCTTATCATGTCTGGTTGGTTGTAAATAAAATCTGTCCTCCAATGGGTATCTGGAAAATCATTACTTTTCCTAAATGACAGGTGATAATGACATTCTGGAAAATCTTGTTATCATTACTTTTCCTAACTTTTCCTAAATGACGGGTGATAATGACATTCTGGAAAATCTTGTTATCATTACTTTTCCTAAATAACGGGTGATAATGACATTCTGGAAAATCTTGTTATCATTACTTTTCCTAAATGACGGGTGATAATGACATTCTGGAAAATCTTGTTATCATTACTTTTCCTAAATGACGGGTGATAATGACATTCTGGAAAATCTTATTAACATTATTTTTCCTAAATGACGGGTGATAATGACATTCTGGAAAATCTTATTATCATTACTTTTCTTAAATGACAGGTGATAATGACATTCTGTTTTAACCAGAAGACTTATTATGATGTCTTGTTGTTCCTCCATGGCAGTGATGTTTATCTGTTATCCAATATGGCCACCATGGCAGCCATCTTGAACATCTTTTTAATGTTACTCCTCCAAAACAAAAAGTCATATCACTAAATTAAAATGTTGCGATCTGACTTCAAATATGAAAATCTTGTTATTGCTGCTACTCCTAAATGGAAAGTCATTTTGGCATGGCAAGAATTCATATTGTGCCTAGTTGATCCTAAATCAGAAATGATCCAAATAAACCCTTAATAGGGCAGTTATGGTGGCCATCTTGAAAATTGTTATTTGAACTCCTCCCATATGGATGGCTATTTCAACATGAGGTTTTCACCAGTAGACTTCTTATGATACCTAGTTGGTCCTAAATGAAATGGTGTCAATCATACATCCTATATGGTGCCATGATGGCTATCTTGAAAAAATCTTACTGTCACTACCCCCACCCCCAAATTGATGCGAATCTGGCATCTAGTATTTCCACCCCATCAGCTAATTTGAAGATCATGTTATTGCTTAAGACTCTTCAGTTAAAAGAAAGAATGCTTTTATCTAAATTCCAGAAAATTCTTTTCAGCTAGCAGAGCATCAGTCCCTTTGGGGGACTCTTGTTTTGAATGGTCCAGTTCAGATTGCCCCTGGGAAAGTGTCATGGTGTAATGTTTCAAATTTGCAAAGGCAAATATTGGCCAATCTTTCTTATAGCAATTTGTGTTTGCAAGGAAATGTGCATGCCACACAAGAATGGGCTATTCTCCAGCTCATTGTCCTGGTTTTAGCTTGATTGTGTTGTTTATATTTTACCCAACTATCAGAAATTCAAAGTGAAATTGTGGATTTATGATAGCATAACCTAGCTGTTGTAGATATGTATGCTAATAATGTGCACACAACTAACAACCTAATAGGATGTCAAAGCGTAACAAATTTTTGGGTTGCCATGGATATCATATTGTGATATGTCTTTATTATCTTATGTGCCTATTTTTATCTTTCAAGATGGAATATAAATATTTGCCTTAGCTCACTTCTACTGAAGTTATATGTTTGTGTATGTGTGTGTTCCAGGGTTAAAAGGGTTTTAAGTTTCCATACCTTGCTTAATATTAAAAAATGAAATAGCAACATTCATGTGCTCAGTTGTACTAATCATTTATAGTACAAGTATTTTATATTCCAGAGTTCAGAGACAGAAGAGAGGGTATCAACCAGTCTGTGAGTGAAGAAGTTGCTACCATATTCAAGGGCAAGACAACTAAACAGCTTCTGTTGTTAGAGGAACAAATAAAAAAGAAACTTCAGGGAGGCGAAGGGGTAGATGTTGGTATGTGCTCTATAACCATATTTTATATTTTTTTTCTAAAATGGGTCTGCGTAATAAAAGATGGTATCATTTTCCAGTAGTGTTAGAGGCATGGTCATAGGTTTAATGACATGCACCATAGCGCTGTTTTGCAGATGTTTGCTTTTTAATGTCATCATTTTTTTTCCATAGAAAATGCATTGAAGAGTTATTGTACAAGTTAGGGATGTAAGAAGAATGATGACATTAAAAAGCAATATTTGATGGGCAGTTAGCGTCAGGATGCTTTATCTCATACTTTCAGTTTAATGGCAGTTAGTGTCAGAGAGCTTTATCTCATACTTTTATGGGCATTTAGCGTCAGGGTACTCTTTCCAGTACTTTTTTATGGGCAGTTAGCATCAGGGTACTTTTTCCTATACTTTTCTATGGGCAGTTAGCATCACGGTACTTTTTCCTATACTTTTCTATGGGAAGTTAGCATCAGGGTACTTTTCCCAGTACTTTTTTTTATGGGCAGTTAGCGTCAGGGTACTTTTTCCAATACTTTTTATGGGCAGTTAGCATCAGGGTACTATTTCTAATACTTTTTTATGGACAGTTGGAGTCGGGGTACTTTTTCCCATACTTTTCTAGGTGGTAACCCTTACAAGTGTATTTTGATTGCTTAGGCCCTGAACTGTGTAAAAAAAAAAAAAAAAATTCAAAAAGTTAAACATTTCACCATCTTACAAGCGATCATCCTTAAGTTTAGTAGTTTTCTACATGGCTTGGTCAAGCTTTTCATGAAAATTATGATCTGGTGTTATTTATCTATAGTGTAGCTTTTCTTTGAAATGAGCTCTTAAATACCTTTGCTTCCACATGGGGGGGATCAGTTTTTCATGATTACAGCAGTTTGTGCAAATTCAGGACAATAAATTTAGAGATCAAAAATGCTTTCTTTTTTTTTGAAGGTCACAAATTCAAATGTCTTCAATGTTTTATAAATTCAAAATACAACACAATAACAGTTTCTTTACACAGGCTAAGAACATGCACGTGTCACAATGCAACATACATTGATTCGTGCAATGTCAGCCATTACCCTGTCACAGCAAGCTGCATTTGATTTTAAGTTTATCAATGTTAGATTAAGATAAATTGGGACAGATTAAAGCAGTTCAGTTAAAATCGATTTTTCAAACAGTTAATCTGATACTTTTGAAAAGCAACGGTGTTTATAAAAATTAATTTGTAAAATTAATGAGACAACACTTTGACCATTTTCAGGTTACTGGGAGTCACTGCTGCAACAATTAAAAGCTCATATGGCCAGAACCCGGTTAAGAGAAAGACATCAAGATGTTCTGCGGCAAAAGCTCTTCAAGCTCAAACAAGAGGTATGGAAATGAATGAGTCTTTTCCTTGTTACTCATTTACCTTTAATAGGCCAATCACAGGGATTTGGATCAGAGGAGACTAAAGTTGTACGTGCTGTTTTTCCTGGCTTTCTACCCCTATTGTTGGTGGTCGGTGGGGCACAAATGGTGTGACCCATGTCTGTGTATTGCATCACATTTTGTTCTATCATGTCATATCAGATCCCTGGTAGATTTTCTCATTTCAGTATTTTTTTCAGACTTTTAAAACCAAATTTGTTCTGAAGGTCTGCATTAAGAAGACTCAGATTTCACTACATTCTGACAGAATATTATTGCTATAGACTCATAAATTGCATTATAGTGGAAGGGGCATCTGTGTTATATGGACACATTTCTTTTTTAAATACATTACCTAATCATAATATATTAGGAGAATATCCACTGTCTTACAAATCCAGCTCTCACAAACTGAAAAGGCGTTTGGCCTGTTTTATCAATCAGATTTTTTAAAATTGCTTGTAGATATGGGAGTCACATGAAAGTGGTCCCCACTTGGATTGAGGGATAGGCACCAAATCCCATCATTTGTCAGTTACTATTTCCACTCCTGCCTTGTCATCATTGTTTCACAAGAGGCTTTGTAAACACCTTCCATTGTTTATCCTTTTCATCATTCTAATTTTCTCAATAATGGGAAGTATATTCCATTTTCTTCCTCCATCAGCCAGACCTTGTCCACTCCAAATCTTTTCCTGTCTTGATCAATGTCAGTTATGCAGGCCCAGTCCAAGACTTGAAATGCATGCACCTTTTCTAACCCCAGGTTCTGTTGCAAATGCACAGTGCAGCCAGCACTAGATTTGGTAAACAAGTTTCCCACAATGTCCAAGTGTATTTTGATTGCTTAGACCCTGAACTGTGTAAAAAAAAAAAAAAATTTCAAAAAGTTAAATATTTCACCATCTTACAAGCGATCATCCTTAAGTTTAGTAGTTTTCTACATGGCTTGGTCAAGCTTTTCATGAAAATTATGATCTGGTGTTATTTATCTATAGTGTAGCTTTTCTTTGAAATGAGCTCTTAAATACCTTTGCTTCCACTTTGGGGGGGATCAGTTTTTCATGATTACAGCAGTTTGTGCAAATTCAGGACAATAAATTTAGAGATCAAAAATGCTTTTTTTTTTTGAAGGTCACAAATTCAAATGTCTTCGATGTTTTATAAATACAAAATGCAACACAATAACAGTTTCTTGACTTATGAAAGCATTGTACTGCAGCAGTGAACAGGTCTATCAGCACTCCCAGATCCATCATGACCCATTATTGGCTACAGTGATTTCCCCTTCCAGACTCCTGGTACCTGCCTCAGACTTTTGACAACTCTCAGAATGTATGCTTGGAAATCACCACATCTCAACAGAGATGGGCTACATTGGATATCATTCCCAGTACAGACAGTCATAACTACACTTGGCTTCTTTATTTCTCCATGACTTTCAGGGTGTATGCTCACAAGTGCCATCAACTCTGCTTCATCTGGTGATGTCTAGAAAAGACTAAATCTTCTGTGCATCCATGGATGGACATTAACATAATTTTCATGACCTCTTAACCAAGAAAGACCAGCCACCTTACAAACAGTGACTGCAGTCTGGTCATATTGTGATATACACTACATTGAAAAAGTCACCTTATGGCATCAAGCATCAACATACCTTTAAGGAACAATGACTCCCATCTAACTTCAGCTTTGCTATTTTTAAAACACACATGCCAATCTGCCTTTTTTAAAATACAGATGCCAATCTTCCACACTGAAGTCCCAGCTGTCAATAGAGATATTGCAGGTCTGGGAGCATCAAAACCTTCCTCAGCACACTTGAACTGGATATCCTTTATCAATATGCAACACCTGGTTCACAATACTTACAAGATGCCCCTAGAAGTTAGTCTTGTGCATGGGTCATGTACTCAGCAGGGCAGCTCAATACTCACTTTCCAATTCCATAGCTCCATATTCCCATTCATAGTTCTTCCCAGAAATTCCAGAGTTTATCTTTCAGGGACATTATGTACCAGTTTCAGTTTCAACCTTTTTCAATCTGAATCCTAGTCTCTCAGTCTTTGTGAGGCTTATGAATAGAGTTGTGTCACTTCAGAACAACCTCCATGTCTCTGACATTGAGCTACCTGAATGACTTTCTCCAAAAATCCAAGCTGGACAGTCTTTTGTACCTATATATAAAACCCCTTCACTTGTTCTTGCATTGCCTTGGATTTGATGTCAACAAGGACAAGTCTGATCTCATCCCATCCCTGCATTTCATTCATCTGTACACTGATTTTTTTTTTTAAACCTGTATAAATTGAGTTTGTCTCCAACAAAAATGTGCTTCGAAAATCGTTTCAGTGGTGTCCTTAAACTGTCCAGTCGAATTTTAGCCGAGGAATTTCTTCACCTCTTGAGTCTTCACAGTGTGCGCATGGATCTTCACAATTGTGATGCTTATTCATTAGACTAGTACAGATGATCCTTGTATTCTAGTGGTAGACAAAACATTGCCCACTAGACCAGATTAACAACTCACTTTAGTCTGCATGGGTTTGAGTCTTGGCCTTGGCCAGCATGAGAAAGCTTGACTACCTTCCTGTGGGTCATTGGGTCTTCCCAGGATTTTCCTGGGTTTTTCCTCCACCAGATATACTTTTCGCCATGTATAGCCTATCATGTGCTGAAACAAGGTATTAAGTCCATAACCAAGCAAGTACATGAGATTCCCTCATAGCATATGTGAGGACCTCTTTTGGCTTACAGCCAGTATCCCTCTGCAGGATCAGTCAGTGTAAGTCATGATTTGCTCAGATGCCAGCATGACTGTTTGGGGTGTCCATCTCCTGCTCTCCACTCAAGAAGCAATTGGGTTTAATCCCTTCCGGCATATTACATGCACACAACTTTCTGGAAATGAGACTGTAGGAAATACATTGTAACGATGGCAGGAGATGTTATCTGGAAAGGGCATCTTGATTTCTGATAAACATGGGGATCATTTGGCATTGCTGCAGATATCAGCCATAATGTTTGGAATTTTTTTCTGGTAATCTTCTTTGGGATTTTCTCTGTAATTGTCACTAAATCTTCATTCCATGCAGGTGCAGTGTCCTGGCAGATGCATTGTCAAGACATCAATGACCTGTCAGTCACTTGGGAGCGAATATGCTCATAAGTCAGTGGTTCAGATACCGAAACCAATCCAGAAAATGAGAAGCAGGGCTTGATCGCCACTCTCTAATAGGACAGATTCTGGATCAATTATCTGCTCAGTCTGGTGACAGACATACATAGGAATATCGTAGGACCCCCATGCTGCTCAGGCAGCCAATGTCGCTGTTATTCCATCCATGTCCAGGGAAACTCCACCTTCTTGACTGGCTCTTGTCAGGGATCCCCTGATTGAGAAGGAGTTCAGTGCTTCATTTTCGAGAGGATTGTGACAGCCCTCCACTTTGAAAGCACATAAGGAGAAGTGGCATATTTTCAGTTGGCTATCTTTTTTCTTTTCCTCTTTGAAACAAGAAGCTGGTCCCTATACCAGTCAAAGAATACCATTCCATAATCTCAGACATGTTCAAATATCGTGGAAGAGATGATATTGGCTGCAGCAGGGACCTTTCTTGTCCAGTTTCAACCTATCTAAGCCTTGCTCACTCACATAATTCCCAGAATGGAGCTCTCTTGGATTTTTGGTGTGCTTCAGCTTGTGTAAGTGTGAACACCTATCTTTGACCGCACTGAAGCTGGTAGCAAACAAGACTTTCTTCCCGATAGCACTAGCTTGAGCCTTCAGGGTAAATGAGCTGCATGTGCTGTGTATGGATGTGAACTATATGCAATTCTGTTGGCAGATCAGTCTTTTGATACAACCTGGTTTTGTTTCAAAAACAGGTTACAGTGAATAGTCAAGCAACAAATGACTATCCACCCTTTCCCCTTGATCAGTCAATGGAGAGAGGTGAAGCTGTTAGACACAGTACACAACCTGAAATGCTATCAGAGGCACACAGAGAATGTCCAAGGTTACTGTCAAAGCTCTTTCTACTGGTTAAGGCTGTAAAGTTAGACATAACCCCACAAGTGCTGGCCACTTAGCTAAAGGGGGTTGTTTGATCAGTGTACTGTAAACTCTCAGAGGAAGAGGTATGACTCCAGAAGAATTTGGCTCACTACATGTTAGCGATTTCCATGAGCTTGGCCTTTGAATGTGATGTCTCAATTTGTGACATATTGTAGTCATTTGGCTGGCATGCCCAGTCAGCTTTCTCTAGTTTCTATTTACATGACATGGCCTCACAAAGAAAGAGCTGAATCTTTCTGGTCCACTAGTAGCTGCCCAATACAGTTACCACACTCTGTTCATGACAGCACAACTAAGAACCTGGGCATGACAATTGTTGTATGGATCATTTCTGTGCTTGCTAGAAACATTTGTGTGGTCAATCCAAGTGCTTAAATGATCAGATTGGTAAGGTAAACTGGTTATTTCTTAGCCCACTCCATATTGTGTTACGTATTGGCTCGTTCAAAAGTAACAAAAGAAAAGAGTGAAGATAACAAGCTTTGTAAGTTTTAACAAAAATAATTTATTTCCCTAGAAAACACGGTAAAACGGTGAAAATATGAAATAGGACTTATGGTTTGTGAAGAAAATCCAAACATTTATCCTAGAATTGTGAAAATATATAAGTCCTATCAATAAACAGTTCCAACTGAATCTAGTTTGAATCTCAAGTTGGTTCCAAGATGGAGGACGATGACGTCAGATGAAGTCTTTACACAAATGTCCAGAATTTCATGTTGAACCACAATTTGTACTGTACTATTCCAATTTAGAATGAATTTCACTGAATGTCTTTGTCCTAAACCACTTGGGTGGTTCTCCAGGGAAAAATAAAATATTTTTTAAAAAGTAGATGAACTCCTATAGCTGTCATCTATAACAAGACACATCTCGAGCTCTACAGATGTAAAGAAAAATAAACTCTTTCCAGCACAAGGAAAATAATACCTTCTTCTCAAGGTATAAGAATGACTGACTATTTCACAGGGACCTAAGTGTTTAAAAACCGAACTAAGATGTTATTTCATGCACGCGCACAAAGAACGCGTGGTTATTTCATCATCTGACAATCGCAGTACACGATGTAATCACATATGCTTAGAAATGACCATGGCCACAACCAATCATTTACACCGACTGTTTATTCAGTCGGCAATCTAAAATAATGCTTACGCAAGCTGAGAGTCATATTTATGTTCTAAATAAACACGATGTTTCTTTCAAAAATATCAGATCCCGTGAACATAATCATCATCATAATAAAATATAATGATACAAAAATGAAATGAAAAGAAATTCAAATTTTAACACAAGTAATTAAACTACATGGTCGTAACAATTGGTACCTTTCTCTATGTTGAAGATAAGAAGATGAGTCTTGCATCACACTGTTCCAGTGTCTGCAGTGTGTGATCTTATTAGATGTTTGAGAAAAGTAGTAAAGCTTATCTTTTTGGTGACCTTAACGATGACTGTTTTAAATATGTAATCCAAAGTCAGATTACATTGAAAGGAACTGTTAGGGCACCAACCAGACATAAGTAGGGTCAGGAAAGCCACTCATACTCATAACTGGATGAAGTTAATGAAGATTTGCACATTGAGAATATCCGTGTGCAATTTCTACCCATTGCTTAACATTAAGCATACATCAGCTATCACTTACTTCTGCCTGTTTTGCCTACTTGTCGGTCCAGAACATATCACAAAAGATGACTTTACTTTTTACTAAGGTATCCCAACACAAACTTTATACTAAAATGGGTTCAGGTCATGAAAATATTATGTTTAGAGTGAAGACAGAATTCTTACAGTATAAAGTCTGCAAGTCTTTTTTAGTATGAGCATAATTAGTGTTCTAATGAGTGTACAGTTCTGAATAAAGTGATGACTAGGATCTATTGCAACTGACTCATCCCAACAAGGAGTGCATGGAAGAAATTTCCCTGATACCTGCATAAGCAGATTTCTACTAAAAATAATTCTGTCCTTTTTTCTGTATAAAGGTATATGATTTTTTTTTCATCACTTGTTGAAATTGAAAACAACCCTTTTCTGCAATCTTTCTTCATGCTAACATACACATTTAATAAGAGTGAAGTTAACATTCTTGTTATGTAAATTGAGTTATATGAATTTCAGTAGTTATACATATTTCTTGTCTTACATCCTGTTGTTTTGTCCAGGGTCATGTCTAATTCAGATGTTATGGAAGAGTCTAAAAATAGAAACAGATTTGATCTTTAAAAAGCAGGTTTTAGAAAACCAGAATGATTTTTAATTCTGTTCAGTAACAGTCATAAGTGAAACTTGAAGAAATGAATTTAATCCAAGAAAGAACGAAAGAAAAGACCTGGAAAATATGTTGTTTCAGAAAGTGGGGGCACACTGTCTAATATCCAGTGCAACTACAGCTCTTCCATATTATTACGTGGTAGGTGGGGTCCATAACGGCTGACCATGTTATGTCCCGAACAGTGTTACAGCAAAAATGATAGAAAATTATATGAATGTACTTATATGAGGGTTGGTGTAAACCAGACCAGACTATAGTAATACTGTTTGTTCACATAAAATCTGTGTTTTCTTTCACTGCAGAATAACAGAAATAATCAAATCACAAACTTACTTGTACATGATGGAAGCTATTTAAAATCCAATGGTGTCCAAATCAAACAATTTGTTCACAAAAATTACTGATCTGAATAAAATATGCTGTTACGTATATGTAATTAAATTGCTTGTGTGTTAGTTTTAAAATTCTTTTTTATTTTATTTTTGTTTCATTACATTTTATTGTAATGATTATTTTCACGGGATTCAAAATTTTTTTTCAGTAATTCCGTTTATCTAAGACGTAAAACGTGTTACATTTGCAATATTTTTAGTTCACCTTGGTCCGCGGTAGTGTAAGCGCTACGCAAAAACGATTGGCTATTGCCAAGGTCATTTGGTTTAGTCTGAATAAACAGTGTTTTATTTTTAAATTTATTTCAAAGTAGATATTGGTTCTTCCTACGTGACAAATTGCATTTTTGCTATTGCGTTGTTCAAGTGTTAAGAGACCACATAATCTATCTCGCGAAAACGGGATGATAATTTGTCGGATATAATAACCCTTTCTGAGCACTTGTCAGTCAGTTGTATTTCTGAAACCTTGAAGGCTGGATAGGTATTTATTGTTGCCACCAGATTGTTTTTTAAGTTCATTTGTTTTTGGAATTTAATAATTTATTGTCTAGAAAATCAAACGAGTGTATTGTTTTATAAAATTTTGGGAGAAAGAAATTCAGTGGAAATTTATTCTGGAATTATTCGGAAACATAAACTGTGATTCAGTTGAGGAATTCTTGCTATTTGTACCAGGACCACATCTGACATCATCGCCTTCCATATTGGAACGTTGTCAAGATTCGAACCTGGATTCTAATAGAACTATTTAGCGATAGAACTTGTATTTTTCATTCTTAGGATTAAATTTTGGATTATATTCACAAACCGTAAGTCCTATTTTCAAATTTTTACATTGTTTTCTAGGGAAATAAATTATTTTGTTAAAATATACAAAGCTTATTGTCTTCACTCTTTTCTCTTGTTATTATTGTACGAGCCTACACGTAACAGGAGAAAATTGGGTGCTCGTCCTTGGGATATATGAATTTTGGTTAAATATTTCAGAAAATTGTTTTTTGAAATTTAAATTCCCTTAGTTTTAAATCCCAAGTACTATTTTCATTTTGTTTGAAATCTTAAGTGAAAACAACAGGCTTTCATTCACAATATCATCAAAAGTAGAGAATTTTTTAAATTTTACCGAGAAGTGTTTGAAAATTTTGAAAATGGAAGTCCAGCCAAAAAAGTTGGAATTATAGATAAGACAAGTTCAGTTTCAGATAGAAAAGATGCAAATGGAAAGAGGAAGGGAAGTAAGGCAAATGCAGATGCAAATACAATGAGAGAAGGATGAAAGGGAATTCCAAATTAGAACAAAAGAATTAGAGTTGGACAAAGGAAAACACTCCCCTACTTTTGATGTTATAAGAAATATCAAGTTAGTACCCCCTTTTCTGGAAGAAGAAGTAGATAGATATTTTCCTTATTTTGAAAAAGTTGCTGAAAGTTTCAAGTGGCCAAGGGAGTACTGGACTCTGTTATTGCAATGTGTACTTACTGGTAGAGGTCGTAATATTTACATTTCACTGTCACTAGAGCAGAGTGCTGATTATGATGTGGTTAAGGACTGTATTTTGAAGGGTTATGCATTAGTCCCCGAGGCTTATCAGCAAAAATTCAGGTTTTCTAGAAAACCAAATGACCAGACCTATGTTGAATTTGCATGGGAAAAAGCACAACAATTTGATAGGTGGTGCTCTTCTAGAAAGGTCAATAAAGATTACGAAAGTCTCAGACAACTCATATTACCTGAAGAGTTTAGGAACTGTGTCCATGGTGACATTGGAATGTATCTTGACGAGCATGAGATTGAAACCTTGGAAAATGCTGCTGTTGCTGCTGATAAGTACTCCTTGACTCATAAAGTTCCTGTTGTAGGCAAATCATTCACTCGGCAGTCTACTGGTAGAAAGGTATTCCAGCCCAATACAACTCCTCCTGAAAATCAATCTGATTCAAAATCCTTGTCTATTCCTATGTGTACCTATTGCAGGAAAAAAGGATACGTCATTTCTGATTGCTTTAAATTGAAATATAGGCATCAGAATCAAGATAGACCTATCCCAAATGCTCTTATTTCTAAGAGGTCATGGTCACGGTCATGTATTGAAAGCAATACATTTGTTGTGTCTAATAAACCCCAGTCTGATTTTATTATGGAGAATTATGAACCATTCATGTCGAAGGGTTCTATATCACCCTTGGGTGATTCGGCCAATCCTATCCCTATCAAAATTTTAAGGGATACAGGAGCTTCTCAGTCTTTTATTATCAAGTACTTTGCCTTTTTATGAGAAGTCCTGTTCTAATGAGAGTGTTCTCATTCAGGGAGTAGAGTGCAGCTTTGTAGATGTTCCTCTCCATTCTGTAAATTTGTCATCAGACTTAGTTTCAGGACCTGTGACAGTCAGTATAGTGTCTAACTTACCCGTTGAGGGCATTCATTTGTTGCTAGGCAACGACCTAACTGGAGACAAGGTTGTGGTTAATCCACTTGTAACTGACAAACCTTCATTGGATCAGAAAGTTGATCCTATTGAAAACGAATACCCTGAGTTATACCCAGCTTGTGCAGTTACCAGAGCTATGTCAAAGAAAGCTCTTGAGAATGATTTTGATAAAGAAAATATTCCTTTAGCTGACACATATATTGGTCAGGCTTTTGATGAGGTCACTTTCACTTCAAACTTGGATCAATCGAAAGGTATTGATCACAGTGATCCTCTTTTAAATACTGATTCTCTTTTATCTAATCAGGGTGATAAACGACAATCACTTGTCGTCGAACAGAAAAAAGATCCTGAGATCTCTTGTTTGTTTCAGAGGGCCATTAGTGAAACTGAAGCCACTGAAGTACCTGTCTGTTATTTCATTTGTGATTCTTATGAGAAAATGGAGACCTCCCGAGGTGCCTGCTAATGACAAATGGTCAGTGAACTATCAGATTGTAGTTCCAAAATCTTACAGACAGGAAATACTTAGTTTGGCCCATGAAACTCCTCTGGCTGGTCATTTAGGGATAAATAAAACTTATCACAAGATCTTGACTCACTTTTATTGGCCAAAAAATCAAAAGTGATGTTTGTAAATTTTGTAGATCTTGTCATACTTGTCAAATGGTAGGAAAACCCAATCAGAAGATACCTAAGGCTTATCTGCAACCTATTCCTGCATTTGATGAACCATTTAGCAGAATTATGGTAGACTGTGTTGGTCCCTTACCTAAGACCAAGTCAGGCAACCAATATTTGTTGACCATTATGTGTGCACCAACAAGATTCCCAGAAGCAATTCCTTTGAGGAATACATTAGTAAAAGCTTTGATAAAGTTTTTTACTCAATTTGGCCTTCCCAAATCTGTCCAATAGGTCAAAGGTCAAATTTTCTCTCTGGAATTTTCCAGCTTGTTATGCTTGAATTTGTTACTCCGCAATTCAAGTCAAAAGTGAAACTATGGTTTCACAAAACTTTACTTGAGAGAAGTTTTGAGTCTTGTAATAGAGTTCATTCTCTCTTGCTCATTCTTCAAAATTTTCTTCAAATTAGATTTTACAGCCCTTACAATAAAGAAAAACATGAATGAGTTAAATTATAATAATAGTACTCTGATCTAAATAAATTAATGGAGTACTAGTATATTGAAAGAGATAGCCAAGTAAATTATACAATTAATTCAGTTGTACATGTCCCACCAACTGAGGATTTAAGTGAAGAAATTCAATTGGACACTGTTGGTCTTGGAGCAACAAATGTTCGGAATTCGGAAATTATGAAAGATCTAGACCAGAAACTTTTACATTTGCAACAACAAGAAAGAAATGAACTTAAACAGTTATTATTCGAATATGAGCACTTGTTTCCGGACATCCCTACGAGGACAAACTAAATTTTTTATGACGTTGAAATTGTAGATTCAAAACCTGTGAAACAACACGTATACAGGATGAACCCTCTCAAACAGGAATACTTGAAAAAGGAAATTCAGTATTTGCTGGAGAATGATTTGTTAGAGCCCAGTAAAAGTGATTGGAGTTTACCATGTATACATGTTCCGAAACCGGATAAAACTTTCCGTATGTGCACTGATTATAGGAAGGTGAACAGTGTGACAAAAACAGATTCATTTCCATTACCAAGAATCGATGATTGTATTGATAAAATTGGAAATGCCAAATACGTCACCAAATTTGATCTTCTGAAAGGATTTTGGCAAATTCCACTTATGGAAAGAGCGAAAGAAATTTTGGCATTTGTGACTCCAGATGGACTCTATCAATATAAAGTAATGCCGTTTTTGTGATGAAGGGTTCCCCAAGTACATTTCAACGCTTGATGAAAATGATTACCTCTGGTCTAGATAAATGTGATGCTTACATTGATGATGTCATCATCTACAACGACACCTGGAAAGGACATCTAGCCATGATTCGGAAATTCTTTGAAAGACTCACTGATGCTAATTTGACAATCAATTTATCTAAAAGTGAGTTCTGCCGTGCTTGTGTAACTTTTCTAGGACATATTGTGGGACATGGTCAAGTTAAACCTATAGATGCTAAGGTGGAGGCTATCTCTGATTTTCCTGTGCCTGTCAGTAAAAAGCAACTGATGCGATTTTTGGGTATGGCCGGATACTATCGAAAGTTTTGTTCCAATTTTTCTAATATTGCTGAACCTATGACAAATTTGTTAAGTAAGAGAAACAAGTTTCTTTGGACTGAAGAATGTCAGGAAGCTTTCGATAGATTAAAAGCCATACTCAGAAGTGCGCTGGTTCTAAGAGCTCCAAATTTCAATCAGTCTTTTAAATTGCCTGTGGATGCAAGTGATGTTGGGGTTGGAGCAGTATTGATTCAAGAAGATAGAAATGGTGTTGATTGCCCAGTGTGCTATTTCTCTAAGAAATTAAATAAGCACCAAAGAAATTACTCAACAATTGAGAAAGAATGTTTGGCTTTAATATTGGCATTACAGCATTTTGAAGTTTACATTAGCTCAGCTCCTTCTCGGGGGGTTGTGTATAGTGATCACAACCCCCTTACTTTCATCGACAAGATGAAAAATAAAAATCAAAGATTATTAAGGTGGAGTTTGTTTTTGCAAGAGTATAATCTCAACATCAGGCACATCAAAGGAAAAGACAATTTGATTGCATATGCACTTTCCTGTGTATAGAAATATTATTTCATATACACTTTATATAATTCATAAGAATTTTCTTACGTAATTTTGTTTACCTCATGTATATTTTACATATGGTAGAAAGAAGGCTTTATTATATAAATCTTTCTTTTTTCTTTATGGGGGGAAGTGTTACGTATATGTAATTCAATTGATTGTGTGTTTGTTTTAAAATTCTTTTTTATTTTATTTTTGTTTCATTACATTTTATTGAAATGATTATTTTCACGGGATTCAAAATTCGTTTCAGTAATTCTGTTTATCTAAGACGTAAAACGTGTTACATTTGCAATATTTTTAGTTCACTTTGGTCCGCAGTAGTGTAAGCGCTACGTGAAAATGATTGGCTATTGCCAAGGTCATTTGGTTTAGTCTGAATAAACAGTGTTTTATTTTTAAATTTATTTCAAAGTAGATAGGGGTTCTTCCTATGTGGCAAATTGCATTTTTGCTATTGCGTTGTTCAAGTGTTAAGAGACCACATAATATTTCTTGCGAGAACGGGATGATAATTTGTCGGATATAATAACCCTTCCTGAGTGCTCGTCAGTGAGTTGTATTTCTGAAACCTTGAAGGCCGGATAGGTATTTATTGTTGAAACCAGATTGTTTTTGAAGTTCATTTGTTTTTGGAATTTAATAATTTTTTCTCTAGAAAACCAAACGAGTGTATTGTTTTATAAAATTCTGGGAGAAAGAAATTCAATGGAAATTTATTCTGGAATTATTCAGAAACATAAACTGTGATTCAGTTGAGGAATTCTTGCTATTTGTACCAGGACCACATCTGACATTATCGCCTTCCAGATTGGAACATCATCGAGATTTGAATCTGGATTCTAATAGAACTATTTAGTGATAGGACTTGTATTTTTCATTCTTAGGATTAAATTTTGGATTATATTCACAAACCGTAAGTCCTATTTTCAAATTTTTACATTGTTTTCTAGGGAAATAAATTAATTTGTTAAAATATACAAAGCTTATTGTCTTCACTCTTTTCTCTTGTTATTATTGTACGAGCCTACACGTAACAATGCACTGTTTACTCACATTATGTATATTCCCTACTTGAAATATTTTGTTAGTTTATGTTTTCTGAGACCCGATTGTTCTTTTTTTTTTCAAAGCTATGATATTTCTCAGCTGCATAATTTTTAAGGACTCAATGTCCTGGCTTTCTAGCCACGTCAGTCCTTTCTCGAATATACAGCTTCAGAAAATTTATTGGGTATTTCCGGTGGGTCTTCCTCATTCCTGTCAATAGTAGCTCCTTCCAGTTGATCGGGATTTGAGTTTTCTCTGGTAGCGCCTCGGTAAAACATGGACAATTTCAGCATCAGACTTACATTCAGCAGTGGGTTAGTCTTCATCAAATTTACTTAGTGCTAAACATCGTCATTTGATTTCAGATGTCCCCTTAGCTTCAGCTTCTTTAACATCCTCCTCCTTGAATCCCTCAAAGTCACAGTCCTCCTCTTCTGCTTTTGTATCTTGGACAGCTTCCTTCAGTCCATACTCCCAGCATCTGGGAGTCATAATGTTCCATGCTTTCCCTCCAAAATACATCACCTCCTTTAAATTTAACTTCTTCAATACATTTGTTAATGAATTTTCACTGTTCACCACAGATTTTATATGTTCTCTTCTGTAGTTCATCTTGAATGTTGCAATAATCCCTTGGTCAAGAGGCTGTATCATAGAAGTCATATTTTTCTCTAAGAAAAGAAATTTGATTTTTTTCCATTGCTGCTTTCAAGGCTTTCATCAGCTGGGTGGGTGTGGCAGTTGTCAAGTAAAAGAATCACCATCTCTTCTTGTTCTTTACTCCATAAATATTCCCTCACAGGACAGATTCCTTGTAAAACCAATTTTCAATTCTTGTGGCTGTCATCCATGTGTTTTTGCTATGTTCATACAAAAAGCAGCTCAGTTTTCAAGTTCACATGATGAAAGTCACATGGAGATTTAAATCTTCCAATAACTAGGGGGCGCCGTTTGTGGTTTCTTGTCTTGTTTGTGGTTGCAAGGACCATTATTCTGTCTTTATTTCATTTCCCTGGGTGTTTTTGCTCATCCGATCTTGTGGCTGGAGTTTTGTCAGACAGTAGTTCACAACACAGTCCAGTTTCATCGCAATTATAGAGCTGTTCTTCACAATATCCTACCTCTCGGATAGTTTGCCTCAGTTTTTCTGGATAAGCCTCTGCGGCAGCACTGTCAGATGACTGAATTTCTCCACATGTAACAGCTTATTGCATGACAAGATTGAAAGTGATATAGCCAACAGGTGCTGGCTTTAAATCCTGAATCTTCTCCGTTTAACTCTTTATCAAATTTCTCTGCATGTGTTTTTAGTATTGCACCTGAAATTGTTGCCCAGTGCAAACTTTCCTGAACAAGCCATATGTACAGAGCACTGTCCCAGTCTGTGTAGTTTGTTAATCTAGCTTTCTTGCTTTTAAGTCCTGCATCTGAATCAAAACCAGTCAGCATATTGTTAATTTTTTCCTTATCTTTCTTCCAACTGCACAAAGTAGATTCAGGCACACTAACTCCTTTGTAACTTTACTTTGCATTTTGCCAGATTTAATTTTTTTACACATCCACCTTGTCCTTCACAAATTAAGATGTCCTTTTCCTGGACATCTCCAGTGAGAGATTAAATGTCTTAATGCACTGGTAAATGCTGATAATAATGAACTCTCTTTTAAATCTAACTGATTTCACATGAAAGTTTGACTGGATTGTTTTATTTGATCTTATTTGTAGCCACAATTATTTTTGCAAATTTTTAATAAAATAAAATTTTTAAATTTTGGTGATGGGGTCCATTGTGTTACCACATTATAGCCAGAATTGCATTACAGCAAAGTTCGTTATAACAGGGGAGAGCTCTATCAACTTTTTTATAGTAAAAGTCATAGAGGTCATGTATGCATTCAGGACTGATTATTTCAGTAATGGGTCTCAGTTTTTAGAATTATGTTCTACATACCTTTAAATAGTAATTATTCATTCTATTTGGATCCTCATAGATCCGTATTCCATTGGAAGGTCATTATTTACACGCCCTAAGAAATACAGCAAAATCAATGATAAAGTATGTGGACATTTTTGTATGAGATCAATCTAAAAGAGTGATCCAGTACAATCTGGTTAGAATGTTGCACACTGATATCACAGTGAAAGTTCTGTATGTTGATAAACTATTTGTACTACCCTATATTGTGACGATTAGACACGATGTGCTCTTTTCTTCTTTTTTTTTTGTCCCAGTTTAGTACCTGGCCATCATTGTAAAAGTCCATAGTGATCAATGATTTTCATCTGTTAGTTTCTTCATTATAGCTAATGTGCAGAGCATTCAGTAGTTAGGATTGAATAGACTGGTTAAACAAATTTAGTATTAAATTTTTAAACAACAATTTATATTTCATTTAAGATGAGTAAATATGCAATCATGACCTGTATGACATTTACTATAATATAATTGCTTTTCATTAATTTTTTCAGCAAGGAATCACATCTGAGCCATTGTTCCCAGTAGTATCATCAGGCTCAAGGGACTACATGAAAGGATCGGGAAGAGGAACTCCTGACCCCTTGCCTAGCCAGGATAGGGAGACAGACTCCCCTAAAACTGCCTCTGACACTCAACTGCCTGGACCTAGCAGAGAAAATCCTCAGATAGAGGAGGAAGAGTAAGAATCAGATAAGATCATTTTTCTGTGAATTTAGCTGTATTCTATTTTTTTCTTGTCCCCCTTTGAATTTTAACCCATTTTATCCTGAATACGACTGCAGGCGTAATACCTCATTCTATCCTGAATACACCTGTGGTCGTAGTATCCCATTTTATCCTGAATACGACTATGGTCGTACTCTACTACGTATGTGTATAGCATCTCTAGAAACACGTGTTATACCTCACAAATATTTGTGTACTTCTTCACCAACACAGGAAATAGTTAAAGCATGCATGCGCAGTGAAATTTAAAAGAAAACGTGGTTGGAAAAGAAATTGTTGGATTGATGATCAATCAATAAAATGATGGACAACAACTCAGATGTAAACATGGATGTTGATAGCGAGGGTAGCGACATTGAAGTTGACAATTTGGATGATTCTGATGATAATATTGACTTAAATGATGGGTTAGAATTGAATCAAGCTGATGAAAGAGATGATGCGTGGCTTCATGCACTTTTCGACAGTGATTCGGAGAATGAAGCTGACTTTGAAGGCTTTCAAGAGGAATGGGTCCGGGATGATTTTTCACCTCGGTTGCAGCCACGATTTATTATATTGTTATTACTGACATAGTGATGACGTGGACTTCAAAATTTGGACAAAAATTGTACTGATTAATTACCTTTATCTTACTGAAGGATTTCTAGGATTAATTTGTGACAAGTTTTCATGAGAAACTGCACGCTGAAGTACATGTTCTAGAATGTGAAGTAAAAAAATTGTTCCAGGTGTTTTGTTGTCCAATTTTAGTAAAATTATTATAACTTTGGAACTAACAGTGCTAGAAACTTCAAATTTGGACCAAAATACTAGAAATAGAATTATCTTTATTTTATTCACATACTATTTGGAGCATTTCATTCATCGTCATGAACAAAAGATTCACTGAACGTCATAGTAAGTATTTTAATTTGTTTTTTTTTTCTTTCAAGGCATATTTCAAAATACAGTTGTGAGCATGTACATTGGTAAATGATAACAAAATATATATCACTGTGTTGCAAATTTTGTTGCCTTTTCAGAGATACATAGTTTTATATACTTTAAAAAAGAAATAACAATGTTACAACATTTTTAGTAAACATGGTGAAGGTCATCACAATTTCTGCTGCTACTGCTGTATGATGCTCTGTTTTACCACAATGTATTTAGAATTGCTTCTCAGGAATCAGGCATTGCAGTTGAAATTGGTAAACAGGATAAAATGGGTTAATGGCATCTTGAATAATTGTAATTGTTCCCTTTAAAACCAAGTTATCCACTCTTTAACTATTGAGGAATAAACAGTAGATTACTAGGGAGTGCTCTGATGATACACAGATTGTACCCATTTGTTATGGGATTTGATTTTCCTGCGATAATAAAGAGATTGTACCCATTTGTTATGGGACTTGATTTTCCTACGATAATAAAGAGATTGTACCCATTTATTATGGGACTTTGAGTATTCCTAATTTCAGAAGATGATATTGGATTTATAAGAAACTACATAAATATAGGTTCTAGAAGTCTTATTCGTTGTAATCAATGAAAAGCGTTCCAGCCAATCATTTGATTTTGTCAGAATCAATAAAAAGCATTCCAGCCAATCATTTGATTTTGCCAGAATCAATCTGACTTGTACCATTTTCAGCAATGCTGGCATACTGGTCAAGATCAAGCAAGAAAAGGTCAATGAGGAAGAAGAAAATGCTGATGAGGAGGAAGAGGAAGGGGAGACAATCCTGACAGAGGAAGATTTAGAACCACAGGAGGTTCTAGACTACAAAGCAGGGAATTATTCCCCCAAACTCCTGCAACCTGAGGATTTGAATATTGATGATGTTGTATACGATGTAGAAGATGACATGAAGAAGCTTGAGCTAGCACGAGAACAAGTCCGATATACTGGACAGGTTAAGGTATGTCAGTCACCAAAATATTTTTAGCCTGAAGTACAAATTAAATTTTGAATGTTTTTTAGCTTTCTCTTCTACTTCAGTGGACATTCTCACTTTATAATCTTTGCCTGAGAAAACCTAGAGTGCACTGACATAATGCTGCATTTTTTTCATTTTGAAATTTTAAAAAAACATTGATAAATTATTAATATTGAGTTCCAGTTGGACTTTATTTGTGTTCCCTCACCCTTGTGAAGTTCATCTGTTTACTTGTATCAAAAGCTATAAATCTTGTATACAAAATGAAGTACGTGGCCTATGAATGGAGAACAGCAATGAATAATAACGAGCTCTCCCTTGCTCACATTAACACTGGTTAAATATATTGCACTTAGCAACTTTTCAAATCATTCAAGACAGTGTTTTTCACCTTTAAATGAATGGAGATGATTACATTTTTTTTTAATCCATTTAGTTTAAAGAGCTTGTAGGTGCTTATTCTTTTGATATATGGAATGGGTATTTTCCATAATTGTGATACATCCACTGTACTATGACAAAAACTAATTACAAAACACGAAGCTAATACTTTTACTGCTTGAAGACATGAAGCTAATAATTTTACTGCTTGAAGTAAAACAAAACATCACTTTCTGACTTCATTTCATTTTTCAACTTCAATCGAGCAACATGTAGAAATTTGTGCAGCTTTTAGAAAACAAGGGGCCCCAAATACTCAGAAGTATTCATAATGATGAAACACAGAGGCAGTACATTGCCGTGAAAACAGTGCTGAAGACATCCATACAGAGATCCCAATAGCAGATTATGTGCTCCACCATTATTTAAAACTCCACACTTAAGCCTGCTGAAATTGTGAAATGGAAATCTTATTAGTTGTGATCCTTTGTACAGCCCAGTGTGAAGTCAAGCTGTTTGGTATTATGCCAGAAACTAGTTCATACCACAGAGCATCGTCAATTTTATCTTATCTGTAGGCCTAACTCAGTAAAAATTTTAAGGTCAGCACTAATAAATGTAGCACAAGGTACCTAACTAGTTTTTAATACTTCATGTGAAACAAATTAGATACTGTTGGCTACATTTAATGACACTGACCTGAAAATTGACTGAGCTACAGATAAGATAAAATTCACAATGCTGTGTGGAACAAGTTATGACAAAAAAACACTGTTCCAGACACACAGACTATACACATCACTGACTACAAAAATGAAAAATCCAAACTCTCTCAAGAGCTGCTGCAAAGACTGACAACTAGAAATGTATGATATCAGACATGTGTTCTTCAGACATTGTCAAACACCCCCAAACAGTGCCAGTTGAATCAAAAATTGTAAACAAATAAAATTCCTGCACTTACCAATCAGTCCACATGCTATTCCACAAGATTTCCATGTAGTGTATCATTCATTGCACTGGTAATAACAACATTTGCCATATTTCCACGAAAGAAAATATTACTTCCCAAGAACATCATGAATTAGAAATCTCCTCTGTCACTACACACATAGTTAGAACTGTATGGTAGTCTGACCCAGTACCCATAGAACTTTTCCAAATTAGAACTGATGAAAGTTAAAGTTATCCATATAAAGATATTAATTTCTTTTTGTTATTTTCATATGATACCTATTGATTAAATGTGATAATACATTAATAATATCAAATGGTTTTATGTTTCTATATTTTCTCATGCATAGAACTTGTTTACTTAGGGTCAACAGGTTTCCCCATTGTCCTCATTAACATGTTCATATAAATGCGCAGTCCTGTATTTTGAACAACAATAGCACATGGCTTGAGAATCTCATGGCCCAAGACCAAGATATTTTACTATTCTCTTTTTTGGGAAATAGTTGTGTTATTTTATCTTTTTCTCTCGAATTTTTATGTTAAAAAATTAAAATCTCACATAGGGCATCATCCTTTTTTGAGCTTCTCAGATAAAAGTTATTTCATTGAGACCCACTTTTTATTTTTTATTCTTTATTTAAGCCTCACACAAGTTTCTCCTTTCATGGAAAATTTTTCATTCTGTTTGGTTAATTTAAATATACCCTCCAATCTTAAGCTCTTTTATTGTTTTCTGTACAGCTGGATGCAGAGACTGAGTTTGAGAAGAAGGCAAGAGAAGGGATGAATGATGATGAGGCACAGTTCAGTGTTGAGTTTCAGTTAGAGCACAATTCATTCCTCTGGTCTGACAAATATCGACCCAGAAAACCACGCTTTTTCAACAGGGTTCACACCGTAAGTTAGTACAATAAGAATGCAATACTGAAGTCTATATCTGTGTGTCACACACTGTGTCCTGCCCTGCTGTATGTTTATGATTGATTGATTGTATTGTTACAGCGCACCAGCACTGTTAGGCTATTTAGCGCCATGCACAAGGTTATATCTTTGATTGTTTAAAAGTGGTAAAAGGTTTCATATCGACCAACGATACGAAACCAAACAGTTGAAAGTAAAATGAAAAGATGGTAACGGTGATAAATAAATAAAGCATCCCGATCAACCAGGAATGTAAATGGTGTATGTTAATGGAGACAAATGAAAGGTAATTAAAATTAAGGGACGGTATATACATCACGTAAAATAGATCAACATGATAGCACAAAAGCTATAGTTTATAATAAATGTTTACTTCCTTCAGGAATTCTATAATACAAGACACGCTCACTGTATCAAAGAGCTCCCTAATGTCATGCACATTGTAAAACTGTTCGTGCGTAGGTTGGGGGTCGAAACACTCCAACATAAAGTGCTTAACAGTGAATGATTCATTGCAAGAAACGCACTCTGGTTTTGGTACATTACCAGTAATCCATAAATCATTGAAGATTTCCAGAAGAACTGTTAATGATGGTTCTGGTAGGTATTTCAAAAACAGGTAATGTATTTTCATCAGGCCCAGCGGATGCATCATGGGCTTTATTCAAAGATTCCATAAGCTCCAATAGTGAAAACGGTAGATTATAACTTTCTGAGTTATTCGATGTGAATTTCTACCGTGTCTTTTCTTTTTTTTTTTAAAGATTTTCAAAAGAGATGTTTATGATTCTGGAAGATGTTTCAGAAACTGGTAATGTATTTCACCAGGCCCTGCAGATGTATCATGGGACTTGTGTAAAGCTTCTATAAGCTCCAAAAGTGAGAACTGTATGTTTATGTAACATAAAGCACTCACCTTTACCGATCTTTCCCATCTCACCTCTATCTGCATGGGTTTGAGACTCGAGTTCAGCCATTGTGGTTATGTGAGAAAGCTTGCCAGAAGGTTTCCAGGAAAAATGGTATTAATCCCAAAACAGCAACAACAGATCTTTATATGTGTGGAAAGAATTCTGTCAGCAAGAGAAAAACTTTGATTTGAACCCTATTTGTTGAAGGTTTTACCTGGTTTATTTCCTTCTAGAAATTTGGTAATAGGTAATTTGCAGTATTGACATACTTTTCTCGGTACAGAAATGAAATCACTATACCAGATATCTTAATTAAAAATTAAAAAACTTGTTTTTTTAAAAAGATTACTAATGATTTGTGAATTTTTTTTTTTTGAGACAAATTTTATTGTCTCATCTGCTCTGGAGAAAAATGTGAGACATTGTGGGCATTATATCAACTGGTTATGTAAGTAGCATTAACTCAGAGTTTAATATTTTTTACAAACTCATATATTTTTTAAAATGACTCCAGAAAAGGTGATACACTGTGTTCTGCAGAACCCTTCTTTAAATCAGCAGTGGTAAAATCATGATAAAATAAATTATGTGATTCTTTCATACAGGACACGATGATAATATTAGTAAGAAGTTCTGATCATGTGTTTGTGGCTAAAAATAGGCACCTTGCATGATGCCAGGGAGACAAAACTGTATAGCTTAGTAATCAATCTGTCATTAACATTTATTTCCCTTAATTGGATTTTCACATCAGGGTTAGAAGTTACATGTAATCTGTCATCCAAAAGGATGTTTCAGTGCAGTATAGTTACTTCCCAGGTAAAATTACCACCCACCCCAACCCCTCATATGACTTAAGTGTTAATTAATTTTGAGGTGAGTTCTGATTTAAGGTGGGTTCTGGATATTTTATTTAGTTGTTGCATACTTTATTTGATAACCCTAACATTGACCATCTTCTTGCATCACACTTTTACTATAAAGACATTTGCATACAAAGTGAACATGCACAGACAATCACTATAAATGATACATAACAATAAATGGTATCTGTCCAGTATTTTTTTAAAATTTAAAACTCGGGTTTTTTTGTATTAGTTTGCTTATTAAAGTATTAGTGTGACGGAAATATTTTAATATAAGCAAATTGCATTGATCATGCAATTCATGTGGGTTCTTTTCTGGATTTTTTCAAGTGGCATAGGAAAGCTGCCACATTTTCATTATCAAACATGCCCTTCAGCTGTAATCTTTAACCTTCAGTTTTTTTTAGCTCACCTGTCCATGTAGGCTTAAATTTGTCACACAGAAGGATTTTAAGTATAAATTGCTATGGTTTCCCTCTTCATTTGAAATATGTCTTAGAATTGTCTAATTAAGACAGTTTATACCAGGTGTTTTACATGAAATTAGGTATAACCTAATCATTTCTTCATTTCTTGCAGGGATTTGAGTGGAACAAGTATAATCAAACTCATTATGATATAGACAATCCACCTCCTAAAATTGTCCAGGGTTACAAGTTTAATGTAAGTTGTTTCTTTACCTCGATCATTTGTATTTTAATTGCATCATTCATTTTGGTCTCACCAGCCATAAGTGTTACACAAATTTAGACAAGGCACTAACTTGACTGTTGTCAGGTCGCCATTGCTGCATGCCCTTTTTAAGAACAATAATTTTTTTGGGTTGGGGGAAGGTTAGCTTTATTTAACAGAACTATTGCCTTCTTTAATTATAACCTTTTCTTGCATTAAATTCAGCCTCTCCATATCTGTCACACTTTAGTTTCCATACAATAACTCTCAGATTTATTAATGGATTTATAAAAGATAGGTATGCAGGTAGACTTTGATGTGGCTTTGAATGAGTTCACTTTTTAGCATTTTATGTCATTGATTGGCCGAGTCATAATGCTTGATTGTTGGGCACACTTACATTCATTTCTGCACATTAACTCCATTAATTATTAGATTTCAGCCATCTTTGATATGCAGCTTGAGACTATTGCAACCGTTGCGGAGTTCATTTGTTAGTTTTCTGCATCATCTTTTATTTGAGTGATAGTTCCAGATTTTCAAATCACCAATTTTAGTTTCCACATAATAATTCCCATAATTATAAACGGATTTCACACAGATCTGGTATGCATTTTCATATTGGTGAAACAGGCAGTTCTATTGTCAGTATTCTAAATCATTAACAGAGTTATAGCCCCTGACTGTCAAACCCATCCACTTTATTTTCTACACATGAATTCCATTGATTATTATTGGATTTCAACCAGATTTGGTATGCTGATTGATATTGGTAAGATGCTGGCTGAGTTCACTTGTCAGCATTCTGTGTCATCAATTAGCAGAATTATAGCCCCTCACTGTTAGACCCATCCACTTTCTTTCCCACACAATAAATCCTTCATTATTATTTGATTTAAACTAAATTTGATATGCTCCTTGATACTAGTGAGGCCTTGGCCAAGAAAAGCTGTTAGCATTCAGCACTATCTTATACAAATAGTTATGCTCTCTGATTGTTAGAACCAGTCATTTTCTTTCTCACACAAATATTAGTTTATTATTTGATTTAAACCAAATTTGGTATACTGCTTGATATTGGTGAGACATTGGCCGAGTTCATTTGTCAGCATTCTTCATGATTGTTTAGCAGAGCTCTATCCTCAGATTGTCAGACCCACCCACTGTCATTTCAACACAAAAACTCCCTTATTTATTTTGAATTTTCACCAAATTTGGTATGCAGCTTGAGTTTCATGAGATCATATCTGAATTCATTATTCAGCAGTATACATCGTTTAACAGCCATATAGCACATGATTGCCAGATCATGTTATTTTCTTTCCCACACAGTAACCTTTTCAATTATTATTAGATTTCAATCAAAGTTTAATGACAGATTGATATTGATGGGGCCACAGCAGAGTTTGATTGTCAGCATTCCACATCATCATGATCTGGTCTGAGGTTGATTTTCAGTATTCTGTGTCCATATTTAGTTATTACACCTGGTTTTTGGACCCATAAACTTCATTTACACACAGTAACTCAGTTCCGTTTAATTGAATTTCAGCCAGATGTTTATGCAATGTGATAATGATGAAATCTGTGGAGTTCAATTTTTAGCATTATACATTACCTAGCTCCCGTAATTTCTGGCACAACCACATTTGTTTCTTCTTTAAATGTTACCAAATCATAATACCTTGGGAGAACTAACTAGTACCTTACAAATCCAGGCCTCCCATATAGAACATTTAGCTTAAAAGAGCTAAAAGTTGTTTGTCCACCTAGGTGGCGGTTGGGCAGAGTGATCTCCTGTTGATATGGGATTTGACAGCAAAACCCATGAATATCTCAGTTACTTCTTCTGCTTGTGCCGAGAAGCACACTTTCACAATGAGAGACCTTGCAAAAGCCAGTTGATACTAGTTGGAGGAGTTCCTACTTCACAGGGAAAATATACTCCATCTATATTTCCAATTTTTCTTTCTTTCTGTGTCGACAAAGTTCTGCCTTTACAATTTTACCACACTTTGTCATCTTTACACATTTAATTGTACTTAGGTACATGGGTAGGCTATGCAACTTCATAAATAAGTTTGGGCTGTATTTTTAATTTATGTTAAGGTGCAAGTCCCTGAGACTTATAGAAAATGCTTTAATATATGTATAATTCCACAACGACTGACTATACAGGTGAGTTTCCTATGCTAATACATTTAGTGTCTGGATGCCATGATTCATTGCATTTACCTTTATGGGTCATCCTTGAACCTCTCACAGGTAGTATGGTGAATTATTTTGTTTTTTCCAGGACACCTCAAAGCTTTCTTAAATTTGTCTGCTTTTTTCCTGGTAATGCTGTAAGCATAACTCTGCACCAATTTTGTTTTCAATAGTAAGAGACAGGTGCAGTGGTACAACAGGTTTATACATTCTGCTCTAGTTGTCTTACAGATTAGGCCATGGGCAAAGCACAGAAATGCACAACTAAGGATGCAGACAATATAGGTCTACATGCTGACATGTCCTTAGTGCAGGAATATTTGGCAGATAAGGGAGATAAATCATCAAAGGGCTCTCCAGTTACAAAATTCCAGAAATCTACACAGTCAGAGATATCTCTGGAAACTGTGTCACCACCACAGGACTCCTCATTGCTGGCAATACCTTTAATCCTTGCCTCCACAGATTTCACTCTACAGCTCTTGATAATAAACAGCGAGCAAAAGAACAAAACCAAGTATCTGTTTGCTCCACTGATATACATACTATCCACATAGATCAAACATCACATAACCCGTACCAACATTATGACGTGGATAATATCCTCCATACTAACATGGCCTGTTTCTGTTTTGACCAGGCTAGGCCTACTACAAGGGATCTTCAAGGATAAAGACATTAACACATTGGAGTCTGGTGTATATGGGCAATTATTTAGACCAGTCTAACTCACATTGGCCTCACTGCACTAATTTCATGATGTAGAGCCTAGTAACTGCCACCTCTCAATTCTCTCAACCCTTGGTACAGTAGAAAGAACTTTGTAATTGGTGACTGATTGGAAATCACCATTTCAACTTCAGGGCACTCCACGAGTTTTGTCAGCGGCAGACCTTGAAACTCTTCGCCAGTTCCTTTAATCAGGAAACCTTGAAACTCTTCGCCAGTTCCTTTAATCAGGCAACAGCCTCACCTCATACAAGCAAAGATGATGATGCTTGCTCTTATGCTCCTTCTCCACTTCTTGATTTCACTATGTTGTAGAAAGCCTCAAGAGCTTCCATTTTTCTGTCTTTGCCTCCAGAGATCTGCCCACCTCCTCCTACCTTATCAAACACCTGGACCAGAGTTCCAGCATTTGTTGATCTTATCATGAAAAAGAAAGAATCCAGCTTCAACTTACTTCCGCATGCTGGCAGATTCACAGACATTTTGAATGGTTCAACATCATTAATTACAAGACCCAGCATCAACCTTCTCTTTTTTTCACAAATGCCTTCCATCAAGTTTTTGTCAGTGGTTCTACTATTGCCATACACCAGCACTTCTTTTGAAACCCCAACAGTTGACTGGGACATCACAGCTTTGTTGATGTCAAAACCATACTCTATTTGTTTGGATCAAGTTTCTTTCAGTGACACTCATCATATGGTCTGCAATTAGGTAGCTGTGGGTTATATGTTGGACTTGGTATCAATGGCTCTCTTCCAACAGGTGGAACAGAGTTCATCACCTCTTTCTCAGAATTCCATGGTACATGCATAGAAGTCAGTCTCCAGAATGGCCTGGGGCATGAACAGAGCTCCGCAACGTACTTTACCCAATACCATCACAGTAGCTGCAAATTTACAAATAGTGGAACGAGATGCACTGCTCTCTACCTCTGCCTTCCTTAATGATCATCATAAGGCAAGGCTACGAACACAACCTTTTAACAGCCAGATCGATGAAGTACACAAACAAGCTACTAAGGAGATGAATTTTCCCACCTCACAACCACAACACCAATAGAGGGGACTTTTTGGGAAACCAAAAAGGAACCAAGGGACATGACTCGAACATAAACTTCTGAATAACTGACCTATCATAGTTCCTCACGTTGAAAACCATGGTTCTTGTGAACCAAAGTGGACAAAAGACAGAAGTAGTGATTGCTTATGCCAAAGTCTCTCTACATGACTGCATTCATCTCTTAAAAAAAATAATAACATCGTCTCCACACTGTCCTTCTCACAGATCCCAGTAGGAGGAAGGCTTAAATTCTTGGCTCCTGAATGGAACAAAATTTGCCACTATGATCATTGGACTCGAAAAGTGGTTTCCAAGGGACTCAGCATCACTTTCAAAACACCTTTGTCTAGAGTCCCATCAGCTACAAACATTTCAACAGACCCATTCAAAGCCACCACCTTACAGCAAGAAAAAATGACCTTCACAATAAGGCAGCAGAAATTTTTTGGAAATAATAAATTCCCCAGGATTTTATTCTAGACTTTTCTTGTCCCAGAGGCAAATGACACTCTGTGCCCTGTCATCGGCTTAAGAGCCCTCAATCAATTCATTTACACTGCTTGGCTCTTGATGGAAACACCATGGCACATTTTGAATGCCACTCAAGAGGGAGACTTCACAATCGGCATGGACTTAAAAGATGCATATTTTCACACGTCTGATGAACCATGTTAAGGCTCATGTCTGGACCATCTCAAAGGTGGCAACATAAAGTTACCTGGATGACATCCTGCAAAAACATCAGGTGAGTTATATATTAAAATACGATGTAATAACCCTTTTGACCTGCTTACAATCTGGGTTTCTTTGTCAGCAAGGACAAATCTGACCTAGTACAATCTGAACAATTTGTTCATCTTCATACGGAATTCAATGCATATGTAAACAGAGTACATTTTCCTCAGAAACGGGCATTGAAGGTCAGGACCATGGTAGCTTTGTTACTCTTGTGGGAACAGGACTGGCCATTAGTGGAATTTTTTTTGCGACAAGGTGGAATACCAAGCTCCCACATTTTGTCACCCCAGTCCCAGATCCAAAGCCTGGGAAGTCGATGTACTATCCATAGATTGGAACAACTTGGATACGTACGCTCACCCTTTAACACCACTGATTCTAAAGGTGATGCAAAAGCAAGAGAATCAGAGTGTTGCCTCATCCGCATGGCACCACGCAGATGGGAGAAGTCTTAAAGCAGCAACCTCATCAATATCACTCTGGAAATTCTACGGAAAATAGAGAATTTCCTTCATCTACCATGATGGCAGTTGTTTCACTCCCAGCTCAGACCTACTGAATTGGCACATCTGAATCATATTAAACAGGCTCTTAGAAATAATTAGTTTTCTCAACCAGTAATGGAAAGAGCTAAAACAAGAGAGCCCTCCACTCTTAAAGCATACAAAAGCAAATTTTTACACAGTGGTGTATACAAGAACACATTCTACCACTTACATGTATTTATACCTGAAATGGCTAACTTTCTCTGGCTCTTCGATGAGAACAAGTTAGCACCAGACACAGTCAAAGGTTATTGCTCAGTGATTGCTGACACCTTTCATCATCATGGAAGAGAGGATAACAGACAAATCAAAGACTTATCCTACCTCCTCTCCAACTTTGATGATACACTGCCAAAAATGTTGACTCTGTGCCCAAAGTGGAACCTGTCATGGCTCCTAACCTGGTTGAACAAAACACCAATTGATGCACTTTCAGGGGCATCATAGGCTTACCTGTCATACAGGACCTGCCTCCTTACCATATTATCAATGGCAGGCAGAATCAGTGAAGTACATGCCCAATCCAGGACGAATTATGTGGAGTTCCAACAAGGTGGGTCAGTTTCACTTATGATGGTTCCCTCTTTCATTGTCAAGAACAGTCTTCCATCCATGGGTAACTGGACATTTGTACTGAAATCATTGTCTACTCTGGACAGTTCCACTCCAGGTCACCTTCAGGATCTAGTATGAGCCTTGAAGTGGTATATTAAAATCTGAGCAGTTGGGTCGAGGGAGATCATGCCTATTTTACCTCTCAAAGTGACAGGAATAGACCTGTTCATCCTGGATTAAATGGGTTGTTCACTCTGCATATTGAGAAATAACTTCAGCTCAAATGAATTTGTTACTCATTTTGGCTGACAAGGTGAGATCAGTTGCCAGAAGCATTGCCTTTAACCAGAACTGTTCTCTGATATTGCCCATGCCATGGGACGGAGAGTCCACATTCTGCAGTTTTTACCTCAGAGAGCTTTCATCCCAGAGGGATCAACTACTCAGTCTGGTGGGACCTATAGCCATGATGCAACAGGTCACCTTTCTAAGTCATTTGACAGCTTCATAAGACATGGCTGCATGACTACTGCCGGATTTGCATGAGGGAACGTTTTCACTTTTTGAAGCCACTCTCTGATGGATGGAGTCTTCTCCTCTTTTCCAGTCAGTTTACCTAGAAGGAAGCTGTGTCACATACCTTAAGGGACTGGAGATGGCATCTCCAGGGTAAAGGGGTACACCTCTCTCCACTTTCTGCCTATTCTCTTAAGGTATTATGATTGGGTAATGTTTTTAAAGAAGAAACTTAATTTTTTCTAATAAAATGTTTCTTCATGGATATTTTCCCAATCACTACATACAGTTACCCTTCGAGCCTCTGTAACATTTACATGCATATAGAGAGCATGCCTCATGGTCCCATAGTAACTGAGATATTCGTGGGTTTTGCTGCAAATTGCTATGTCAAGGGGAGATCACTCTGCTCGACCACTACTTAGGTGGGCAGGTAACTTTTAGCACTTTATAGCTAAAAGTTATATCAGGGAGGGCTGCATTTGTGAGGTGGTAGAAGTTGTTCTAAGGTATTATGATTGGGTGAGTATCCACAAAGAAATATATTTATCTAGAATTAATTAGTTTCTCCACATGAATGACTCCCTTATTGCATGTTTTAAAAAATCTTGTAGGTAGCGTGATATGAATGAGACTTCTGCTCAATTTGATTGTCAAGGTAGTGCTGTATGTATTTACTTATTAGTCAAGTCCAACTGCACTCAGCACAGACCTCTTCTGCCATTATATGTTGTGCCAACAGATTAGTCTTTGATGTTTATTCTACTAATTCTCCTGCATAGACCCAGAAGATTTGCCAGTGCATTATGTAATGGCTGATCTGGGTCTGTGCAGTTTACAATTGAACTTACAAGCAAGTATAAATGGTACAGATTCAATGTACAACATCATCTTTTTGCACTGTTATGGCTGTCAGACTAACCAATTCTCCTTCTTGTGCAATACATCCCTTGATATGCAACTTCATGTTGATGACAACTTGGCACAGTTTAATCTTTCAGCATTCAGTCTGCACCATTATTTAGCAGAGTTGTTGCCCTGGATTGTTGGACCAACCCACTTTTGTTTCTGCACAAAAATTCAGTTAGCTATATCATCATTTAGTGGCATTGTGGATACTGAATGTTTATGTTGATAAGATCTCGCTTGCATTCTGTGGTCAGTGTTGTGTGTCATCAGTGAAGCTTTTCTGTACATATGGGTCTTAACTCATTTACTGAATGTCCATTGTCACCCAGCCCTTTCCTCTACAAAACTATGTTTCTGGCTTTGCTTGTTTTGTTTTGTTTTGGTTTTGGTTTTTTTTGCTTATTTAAACAGCACAGAATCAGAGTTGAGCTTCTCATCTTTTCAAGGAGAGACATTTTTTGTATATGTCAGATTGTAATTTACTAAATTTATTATAAGATAACACAGCCTGTCCCCACATTTCATTGACACCTGACCACTTATTTATGTTTTGCCTCTCTATATACAATCTGGCACTTGTATATTTGGTCGCTTTTGACGTGAATGGTATTTATTGATCAGTACCTTGTTCATAGGTCAGGGTAACATGAATGAAATGGTGAGACAGTACAGAATCTGTATCAGTGTAATTTGCACTTACTTCTTCAAATACATTACCTGATCATAACCCCGTATGAGTACAACCATTACCTTATCATAGGTATTGGATAAGTATTATTCAAACAAACATATTTTATTCCAAAAATTGGTTCGTCAACCTCTTTGACACCTTCTCTACATGAATTATTCATTTTTGTAGTGTCAGTTTGAAAATCTTTGATCACTCTTTTATGTTCCATGCTTAGAAAAATTATGACCTGAAAAGCATAATATTTATTGAAGTGGTGTATATCTGTTTTGTTAGCCATGATAAATTCAGTTTACAGCCCGCAATTAAAACATTTTTGGCCTTTTCCATTGCATGCTGAAAAAAAAAAACGGATGTAAATATTGTCCATTTTTAACTGCCCTCAGAATCATGGTTCTTATTGCACCATACTAACTTAATAACAGTCCAATGAATAGATGATGAGTCATCACTGACATCAATGGAACCAATAGTTACAGACAACTGAAACCAGATGTTCAGCTGCCTACGACTTAGTATCGCTATGAATACCACTCAGTCTCTTCTGAAGAGTCAGACTTACTCATCTTGCATCAGAAAGAGATGAGGATGTTTCACATATACAGTCATACCTCAGTTGGCCATTATTGCACTCTAAATTCTTTAGCAATAATGGATTCAATTCTAGTTTGGAACAAAGAATATTATAGGAGACTAAAGCACACTTGAGTAATTTGTCAGATTAGAAAATTTTCTTTCATGTGTCTAATCATCTGCATTAAATGTAATTATACTTAATGTATATACTTGCTTAGAGGGTCAAGTTCAGCTGCAACCTGCACAGATCCAGATCTGCCATCACAAAATGTGATGGCAGATCTGGGTCTATGCAGTTTGTTAGGAATAATCAGTTGAACAACCCCCAAAGACCCTGATCTGCCAGCAAAGTTTGCAACGGCAGATCTGTGTTTATATTATTTGCAGTTTGACTCAACAGTCAGTATATACAGCATATAGCGTGTTTTCCTATGCATGTATTACATAATGATATTTCAGATTATTTGTATATAACTTTTCATGGTGTACCAATTTTCATGTATTTCTTGGTTGCTGAAAGCCATGAATTTAAAGACTGAACAAACATTAATTCTTATGTAGAAACAATAAGTTGGCCTGCCAAGTTGATGAAATTCTGTAACAATAATAATAATGTCTTTTTGTAAATAAATATTGTAAGTAAATAAAAAAACTACAAAAATTGATACCCATGAAAATAATTCCCTTTATTTATTTTTTTTTTATATGATTGTAGATTTTCTACCCAGATCTGATTGACAAGACAAAAACTCCAGAGTATACTGTGGTAAGTCACTTATTTCTATTACTGAAAGTACTATTTATACATATAAACATGTCATGTTGAAATGTGATATGTAACTAATAATAGTAATAGCAGAGACAGGCCTTTAGTTAGCCAGTCATCTGGTTATAAGAAATGTTTTGTTCTTTCAAATACTGCATGGGCGAGTGAATTAGGTCACCTGACCCTAAGGCCTAAAAGGCTTATGGGTATGTACCTGCATCCATGTGCATTTATCAACAAGTGATATTCTGAGCTGCTTTAAAACCACAGAACCTGTTTCAAACAAACATGGCAGGCAGCATGCTGGCTTATACAGATAATGCCAGTCCATGATCCACTATAGCCACAATTACTGAAAATAGAAAAACCTTTAATAATCTTCTTTAAACTGTTTAATAAAATTAGACCAAATTTTACAGAAGGCTTCATAGGATACAGGGCTTTCAAATTTTCACAAGTGATGCTGATTAATTCATTATCAAGTATGGCTACCACTACTAAAAACACAAAGCTTTAAACAGCTTCTTGACAAAAATCACTCAACAGAATTTGGTCAGATATGAAAGAAAGCAGTCCTGCAGTAGGGAATTTTAAGTTTGTATAAATGATGCTAATTTGCTATCAGATAGAAAAACCATAAACAACATCTTAGATACTGTTCAGCAGAATTGACCTAATATGACACATTTCTGGTGTGAAATCCTTGCAGATTTATAAAAATGATGCCAATTTACCATCACTTATTACTGCCATTACTGAAAATAGAAACTCTTTTAAACAACTTCTTAAAAACCATGCAATAGAATTTAACCAAATTTGACAGAAAGCATCCTGGTATCAGTTTTCAGTTTTATGCAAATAATGCTGATCCACCATCAGATATGGCCACCATTGCTAAATATAGTAATATCTTTAAACAATTTCTTGTAAGAAATTGCTGAAGAAAATTTGACCAACTTTGACAGAAAGTACCCTGACATTGAAAGTTTTCAGACTTGTAAAAAAAAAAAATAATGCCAATTGTCAGTTGTGCCATCAAACATGGATAAAGATGCCAAAATGTATAAACCTTGAAACATTTGTTTTTTAACATATGCAATCAACAGCATTAGAATAGATTTGTATAGAAAACATCCTACTGACTTACATATCTTGCACAACTTTTCTTGCATTGCCTATGAGGCAGATGTCAGCCAGGTGAGCAATTTCAGGCCCACTTGTGCCTCTTGTTTCCTTCATGGAACTAACTCTTACTGTATGAATCAGGATGTCTTTCAAAAGGTTCTTGGGTCGAGATCTATGTATAATGTATTCTTCACTGGTGAAAGTCTCAAATATGGTCAGATTTTGTTTAAACAAATGTCCAAGATCAATGCCATGTACAAGAAACTGTTGGAAATTTTGAGACACATAGATAGAATTATTGTTGGATGCCTAAAATTTTGCGTGGCTGTATGACTTTCATGATATCATGACACAATTATATGCAAATAAAATATGAGGCGGAATTAATATCAGTGTGATAAATCAAATTGTACATGCCAGTTGCATTATATCTTTGATAAATATTCTTAAATATAACTTGACCAAATTTTCTTTAATCTGATCGGATAGAAATGTCACGTGATACTGATCAATAATTTTTTTTTAATGTATCAGTAAATTCTGCGGACTACTTTTAGTTCCAAGTTTCCAGGTAATTTTTTCTGAAATTTTATCTATACCAATGTCTTACACCATAATATGAACAACAACAAGCCCCACCCACCCACCTTTGTGATTTCCAACCAGAATGTGCAACCCCCTGATTAAAATTGCCCAACAGAAGTTACAACAGTGTAATTGCACAGTCATTCCTGCATTTCAACACTCACCCCTTCTGCCAAAGAAAGCATATGGAAGGCTTTGCAAGCCAATCTTGAGAAATTATTGCATTTTGATTTATATATTTTTCACTGGCTTTTATTAAAGATCAGGGTTATATGTCGAGCAAGGGATCTCACTAAAAATGGATGCAATTTTGCTTTAGAATGATCGAAATGTGTAGAAAGCAACAACAAGGAATGATATAACAACACGTGCTATATGCATACATAATGTTAAAAAAATAAGTAATAACCTGGTTTAAATGGCATCAACCAATTTTTTATATGTTAAAATAATGATCATAACAATATATCTCTTGCATCAAGAATCAACAATTCTTCGCTAACAAAGATTGGGCTATGTACTCTGTTGCTAATGAAAAAAGTTTATCTACCTAAATGTGAGCATTTTCTTGATGAAATCTGCTGATCTGATGACAGAAAGGAAGTAAATTGGAATTGTAAGGATTAAATGATGACGATTGGGTATTTGTTGAGATGTAAATTTTACCTAACCACTCACAAAGTTAACATAAGGTCCTTTGAACTTTATTTACTTTGTGAGTGATTAGGTAACATTTACACAATGATAAAGGGGCCCCGAGTGGTCTAAAGCGCTCTTCGTTACGGATCACTGCCATCTCGCCTCTATCTGCGTGGGTTCGAGTCTAAGATTCGGCGAATGTGGATATGTGAGAAAGCTTGCCAGTAGCTTCTTATGGGTCGGTGATTCTTTCCGCGGATTTCCCGGTTTCTTCCTCCACCATTAATACCGGCCGCCATGTATAGCCTATCGTGTGCTGAAAAATGGCGTTAAGCCCCACAACAACAACAACAACAACAACAACACAATGATAAATACCCACCCATGATCATTTAATCCTGTAATAAAATAAGCTAAAAAGCTAAAAGGTATTAAAACTTATGTCATATGAATTAATGTCATGAAATAGTCATTTTCTGCCATGCAATGCTAAGCTGGTTCTTACCTTTTGCAGACACCATTAGAAGACAACAAAGACTTTGGTGTGTTAAGATTCCATGCAGGACCACCTTATGAGGTGAGTATTTTTGGCCAGAATATTCAGATGGAGTTGCCTCTGTTGCAGGTGCTTTTGTATTGATGACTTAAAAACATACCTGAAGTGTAAAGTGGTAACATGCTAATGTCAGAGATTCCATAGTCTGTACTTGTTATTGTTTGTGTGTAAGATGTTGCCCAGCCATATTTGAAAAATTTCCCTGGATCCTTTGCTTTCAGGAAAACCATATATGCTCACTTATAAATCAAGTCCAACTGAAAACTGCACAGATCCAGAACTCTCATCACATAATGTACTGGCAGATCTGGGTCTATGCAGTTTGTTAGAAGTAATCATTAGAACAAACAATATAGACTTTGGTCTGTTATTGTATTATGAAATGACAGATTAAGGTCTGCAGTTGGAATCAACTTACAAGCGAATATATCCTTTAGGTCATTGTGTCCAATTAAGGCTTGTAAAGTGTAAATAGAACAAGTAGTTACCACTAACCAGTCAAGATTTATAACTCAGTAAAATCTGTTGATCATCAAATGAAAGATGAGGATGCTATAGTGTTCCAAATACAATGGATTGCCTGGCAATTTTAAGTCAGTCAAGGGCAGTAACTCTAAAATATAATGAAAATCTAACCATCATCAATTTCACCCAAGACATTACTCAGGAGAATTTTGATAGCAAATGTAGTTGAAATCAAGCACACTGTATATGAATGCTTAGAAGTCAGTGAGATGCTTAAGTTGTTCGGGGCCATGACACAAAAATATCAAAGTCTGACCATTGTAGAACCAATTTGATTTTATTTAAATAGCAAATGTAAAGGCAAGAATGCTCACATTTCACTGTAATGAGTTTTCCAAGTGTTTCAAGAACCATAACTCTGTAAAGGTAGGATCAGAACCTACTCATCTTTAATGTGTCCAAGATCTTGCTGAGCAAAAGCTTTACTGCAGATTTGATTAGAATCAAACATAAAGCATGAATGCTGGTGTCAATCTAGGGTCATAAAATAGCATAAATGTAATCATCATTGAATGCATCAGAGATTTTGTTGAAATAAGGCGTCACTGTCAGTTTGGTCAAAATTAATGAGTGTGAATGTTAGAATATTCACAAACTGTTGCTTATGCCAAGTCAGTCATGGACCATAGCTCTCTAAAATATGGTTGTCATTGAATTCATATGAACTGCATGGTTGTCATTGAATTCATATGAACTCCATGGTATTGAATTCATATGAACTCCTGTTAAGATGAAGCTTCACTGCACATTTGATTTAAATCGATCAGAAAGTGTAAATGTTTTCATGTTCACCAGTAATAGTTTGCTAAGGCAGCAGTTTTAAACACTGAATAGGACCTGAACCCACCCATCCATCCCCCACCCCAATCAGTTAAAAAGAATACCTAAATATTTTCTACCCATTATCTGTGAAAATACCATTATTTGTATAAACATTTAACATTTGCAGTCACATAAATTAATTCACACAGTTATGGTGGGTGTTTCTCTATGTTTTGCTTTTTTCAAATATTTTATATCATTGAACTTTTTTTGTGAAACTTCAGCAGTTAAACCTAGTTTCATATCTATAAATTGATGGTAATGGAGGTTGGAGGCATTTGTGATATTCAGAAAGTTAGTAAAATGAAAGACCAAACAGGAATTACATTTTTAAAATTCCTTTTGGTAGTTCAGACTTGTTTTGTCCTTTGGTTCATCCTTTTGGTGGACAATCTGCAATTTGAACCATCAGCCACTGGTAATTTGTAAAGTTACGTTCAATGTAGCCTAGCTTGTGGTTCATGTGCACTTCAGTACAACAGTGTATCACTTTTACTGAACATCGTAACATTTTCCCCCATTTTTAACTTTTTTTTAAAAGGTTTTGGGGAAAATAATGTACTGTATACATATTTCCCATGTGGCAGACACAGTGTATGTTTTATAGCTCATTTGCGAAGGATCCTCTTGTTGTAGTAATATTACTACTAGAAGAAAGGTCAGCTAGTAAATGTTCTTAAATGTAATTTTGGCTTTTGAGATTAATACTAGTTGTATTTTAGGATGTACATGTGTATTTATGTGTGAAGAACTTCACTACAAGTAGAATCTAGTTTATGTTTATTAATTTTCCCCTCATGACTGGTAGTTTCATAAAATATTGATGTAAAACATTAAATCCAGTTGTGATATTTTATTTGTAAGGAACAATAGTCTGCTTATATCCCTATTAGTTCTTGGCATCCATTATGTAATAAAAATTGGCAGTGTTCGACAGTGTTCAGGCACATTCAACAATAAAATGCCACAGACACAGTTTTCATTGAATTCAATTTTGCTAACTGAAGACATGATTAATAATATGAAGCATTTGGTTTCTACACATTTTTACAATTCTTTTTCCGATCTGAGTATGATAACCTTTTTTTACTTTCATTTTGCCAGTTGGAGGGATTTTTTTTTGCAAAATACTGACCTTGCATCATTTGTCTCATGGTCCATATGTACCTTTGATTAGATTTGACAAGGTGTTTGCCTCTTCCTTTGTTACTAATTAGCTTGTGCTTATATATAACCAGGATTGTATGTGCTACTAAAATGTATACATACATAGTTCTCTTTCGCCTGTGTCCAAGACAAATCAGCTTTTAAATGACAGACAGGAGATAGCTAGTTAGCTTTTTCCATCTTTCCATGTATCTTTGTCTGTCTGTCTGTGAATGTGTGTATACAGTCCTAAGATTATTCCAGAATTTGATCCATGATGGTAAATTTACAGCAAATCAAAGATGGCAGGTAATGCTTGGCTGTTTACTGAGACATCTTGATTGAAACATTTTTGCTCTTTTTACAGGATATAGCTTTCAAGGTCGTGAACAGAGAATGGGAGTTTTCATACAAGCGAGGATTCAGATGTCAATTTGCTAACAATATATTTCAACTATGGTTCCACTTCAAGCGCTACAGATACCGCCGATAGCACAGGTTGATAAGATTTGACTGACTTGTGTTTTCTTATAAATGTAGTGCTCACTAGACAAAAGCTGTGAATGATGAAGAGCTTTCCAGTGCCAACAGTGCTTGCATTGCCAAACAACTGATCAAGAATATAGCATTCCTTTTAGATGGTTTTTAAAGAAACAGTAGCAGTCAAGATACTGTTAACTTAAAAAGTCAGCATTATCCATGACTATAAATGTAAAATAACAGAGAAAAAGGAAAAGAAGTCCAGATCACATGGCGATGCCATTATATTTCAGCCGTACACCTTCATGGAGAAGAGCTCAAAAACTGAGTAAACCCTTGCACACAAGTTGGTTAAAAATTATGTAAGGGAGATAACCCATAAGGACCAGACCTTAAGTGGCTAATTCCACTACAGTCCTAACAGCAGATTTCTAGGACATAGAGCTTAATTTGTGATTACAGTGAATGAACTAAATTTTATGAGCAAATCAATGTATATAAGAATCTGCATACATTCAACGTCGATATATCACATTAATTTCTCATGTACTTATTGCTGTGGAAATATTAAGATCATTTATTTTGACAGTCATTATGATCAAGGTACTGTGTGTACTTGCTTATAAGTCGAGTCCAACTGCAAGCAATAAATGCCCAGTTCTACTGTACTCACATATTGCACTGGTAGATCAGGGTTTATGGTCTACTGCTAACAAACTGCATAGATCCAGATCTACTGTCACATTATACAACAGCAGATCTGGATATGGGTTATTTGCAGTTGGACTCTACTTAAAAGCAAGTATATATGATGGCAGTTATAAAAAGCAGACTCATTAAAAATCTCTATTTAAAAATAGGAGAGCTGTTACTTGGGTAGAAGATACATTATATTCGGTAGTTTGCATGATTAAACATTTTAGAAAACAAGAGAGCAAAGAACATTAATCTGTATTTTCTTTTTTTACTGTTACCATAAATGTAACGACAACATGTTGTAAATTCTGCATGTGAGTATGTAGCCAGGTACTTAGCATCATTTCATATTAGCGATGGTTTAACCCCAGGCAGCCACTGAATATTAGAGCACTTAAATGCTCAGAAAAAAACACAATTGTAAGGGTGGTCAAAATGTTAATTTAAAATTCTGGAAGTACCTGCTTCCACAGAATAAGGTGCTCAGAGGATTTGAATTTTTCATTTATGAACATATTTGAGTATTATCGCTTTGAATTTGGAATTAAAAGGTAAAAGGTAACAATGATTCTAATATGGAAAATGGTTTTTACATAATATCATTAATTCATTATCACCAATTTTGTGATGGTTAGCATTGAGACAAGGGAAAAATGATTTCCACAACACTACTTATAGTCAGTACATAACAGAAATTTCACATATAAACTGTGAGCTACTGAAGAATACTGATACATTCAGTGTTGCACAATGGCTGTCAGGTGGACACATTATGTGCCTTTTTTCCTCTTTGTTGATCAAAATATGGGCATTAGTTAAAATTGGGGTGATGGTGGCAGTTGCAGATCAGAGGTGTTCCATGGGCTTGCTCAAGGGGTTGCGCTGTATTTATTTATATTTATACATGCATGTGTATGCATATCTGTGTTTATTTGTGTGTGTTTGTGTGGGTATTTATATAGCTTGACCACAAAAAAAATGTTGATGGCTTACATTGAAATAAGGAAGTTTAAAGTTCAAATGTTAAACTCAGAGGTACTGCAAGAGATCATCACCAAATTCATTTGATTGGAAGAAAGAAGAAAAATAGTTTCTGCCAAATAACTTTAGTTTTGTGTCCTTTATTGTGAACACTGCTTACACTTGTCAACCAACCATCAAGAAAGCATACTACACTCATCACAACCCAGTTTTGATTATTTTCACTTTCACATTCCTTTCCATAATTACATGTTCGTTAGGGGCCCCGGGTGGCTGAGTGGTCTAAAGCGCTTACCTTTACCAATCACTGCCATCTCATCTCTGTGTGGGTTCAAGTCTCAGGCTTGGCCAATGTGTGTAGTGAGAAAGCTGCCAGTAGCTTCTTGTGGGTCAGTGGCTCTTACTGGGGTTTTCTCCAAGTTCTTCCTCCACCAGTTATATTGGCTGCCATATATATATTATCTTGCTCTGAGAAATGGCATTAAACCCCAATACAACATTTTCTTTGTTGGGTGCACACAACAAATTTTAAAATAAAACTGTTGAACATTCCTGACTTTGCTATATTTTCTCCTGTAATCCTTCCTATCTATCCAAGCCCAACTGCTATAACACACTCCATCGCTTCACTGCTTCATCGCCCGGTCCAATGCTACATGATGGAGTGATTGGCCCTAACAGGATTCCATAATAACATTATAACCTTATTATGTACTCTGCATTATAGTTGCTAAGTTGTAGCTGTAAATCATGAAATCCAGGGCTGGATTCTCCATAGGGCAAAGTAGGCAATGTGCCCACGGCCCCTGAGGCTCAAGGGGCCCGGTATATTATTGTCTGATTTCACAGGCAAGGCCCCCGAGGCTCAAGGGGACCCGTATATTATCGTCTGATTTCACAGTGTTGTTAATAGTACTGTAACCATATTTATGGACAAGGCAGGATAGCTATGGGCCCCTATGTTGACTGTGCCCAGGGCCCCCAAAGACCTTAATCCTGCCCTGATGAAACCAAAGGCTGAAGGTTCTAAAGCCACAACATGGCCACTTCTAATGCATAAAAACTCTCAAAGTTATACAAATTTTTTATCAATGCTGAATAAATCTCAGAACTCAAAATCACACATCAGTGCAAGGAAAATGCAGACCTGGCTACTAACACCAGAACACCTGTAATTCTAACACATACTGTGTTGTAATTGCTGATGTTATTGACCATTGAAATATGTAGCTAGTATCATTTAGTGTTGCTAGGCAACATTAGTAATATTGACATAGTACACAAGTTAAACTGGTACTATGTCGCTTTTAGTACCTGATGATCCAACCAGTCAAAGAGAGTTCTACATAAAAGGAAGTATGATCATCTTTGAATCACATGACAGGCTTATAATGTGCCATTTACAAGAGTCTTATTTCTGCTTTAAAAGGTCAACTATATTAGTCTTTTATTCAAGTCCATATACCAGGCAGACATCTGGATGTGAATAGTGTACAGTCAGTTATGTGTTCTTAAATGCTTTTTTTAAAGATTTATTTTTTATTGTAAACAGACTATAAATATATTTTAAAAAATAACATGAATCATACAACATATACAGGGGATGATAAATTACATAAATCATACCACATTACTACACAAGCAATGATAAATTACATAATCTTATCACATTACTTCACAATGGGTGATAAATTACATAAATCATACCATATTACAACACAGAGGATGATAATTTGCTTGAATCTTGTCACATGACTACACAATAAGTGATAAATGAGTATTCACATTCATGGCAAGCAAGCAATCTCATGCATTGTGCAAAATATTGAGAAAAAAAAACAGAGAGGGGAACTTTGAGGTTTAGGAATGCAGACAGAAATGGTGGGCAGGGTTGTCAAGTCAAAATGGATATTTATCTTTATACATGGCAGGTTTTTAAAAAATCTAAGAATATGATTCTATCCATTCTTCATTTCTGTTTGGTTAATGGAAAAAATGTATGAAAATGTAAAGATTTAGGGACACTGTCGTGGAAAAATGTGCTTTGGATATGAAAATGAATGGATTGAAATTCAGTAACTGGAGCTTTGTCTTTTGTAGTCTTGTACATTGTCAGAAATTGAATCTTGTATAATTCATGTATATATTCAAAATTGAACCTTTTATAATTCATGCATGTGTTTGCTATGGAATTTTTTTTATCCAAAATGTATTTGCATCTGACTTGAGTAGATTTTAGAGGAAAACATTCCCTGTCAATATTTTGTGGTAAAACTAGAGATAGGCCTAGTTTATTACATAGTGTTTAGAATTTTGTTGGGAAATGACAGTTAGGATACATGGGTCATAACTCTACAAAATGATGATGTTGAATGTTTAAGAATTCATTCAAGATATCAATACAAAGGTGCATGATAAATTTAATATCAGCATTAGCTTAACAATGGCTATGTTTAGCTTTCTTTTTCATGCCCAGAAAAACATACCATCCATATGATGTGCATACATCCTCCCTTAGAGTGAAGAATTGTCATTATGATGCAATTCCTCGTGCAGCTTGCTTGTCCCTGGTATATTTATGTGCAAAACAAGACCAGTTAGCTCATCTTTTTCAAGGACGTTGATGTGATCAAATATGTGCCAAACACCAGAGAAAATTTGCCTGTTGCAGTTTTTCAACTGCAGTTGTGACCTGGCCTCTACAATAAATTATATCTAATAGTATTACCTTATTCGTTCATTTTTTTTAAAACATTTATGTAGTAACCTTTTCCCTCCAGTTTTGGTTCCTCCTGGGTTACTTCATGTACATCCGCAGGGGTTGGATACACTTACTATCAAAATCATTTTATATCTAGGTGCCAATAAGTCATTTATGCAAGGAACAATGACATTGTGCACAATAGATGCTGCGTGTTCTTCATTTTAGATTGACACCGCAGGAACCATGTTGTATACGGTATCTGTACTAGCTATTTAATTCAACATGTTGAATTTTGTTCACATTGTTATTGTATGTATGTATACTTCACTTAATTTTCTCAATAAAAATTGTATAAAACACAGAACTCTCTTTCTTACATGGAAAAAAGACTGGTAAATTTATGCAACAGTTTGCTACATCTATAGAGATCATAGGGGTGTACTCCATACGCAGTACATACAAACAAGGTGAGTTATATGTGACACTATAAATAATTTAATTTATTTGCTATATAAAGGAATAATGTCAATACAGTCTGTGGGAAAGTGTGGCCACAAGAAGTCTTCCTAGGACACTCATCCAGACTGTATTAAATGTTCCAAATGTACAAGAAAAAATCATTGTACATTTTGTAAATCGTGGTCTGCAGAAAGCTGGAATCTTGCCGACTCCAACCGCACTTATCAGATAAAAAAGAAGCTACATTTCCTTCTTCCTCAGAATTTTCTGTTTCTCTTTTACTGAAAACAATGGGTATTCTGACTGGAATACCCTTCCCAGCACATCGCTACATCCCATTGTTAAGAAAATCAAGTGACTCTGTAGCAGTGTATCGCTGCCTCCCATGGAGGAGATGCACCACTCATCCCATAGCGTGTTGCTGCCTCCCATTGTGGAAGAGATGCACCGCTCACCTCTTAATGTGTCACTGCCTCCCATTCTGGAGGATATGCACCACTCATCTCATGCCGTGTAACTGCTTCCATTAAGCAGGAGATGCACTGCCTATACCATAGAATGTCGCTACCTTCCTTGGAGGAGAATTGCACCACTCTGTTCATAGCATGTCGCTGCCTCCCATTGAGGAGGAGCAGCAGGAAGGGTGAACCAGTTGCAAACTCCCCCAGCTTTGTTGGGGTGGGTTGTATGGTTTTGGTTATCGTTATCTAGAGGGTGATCGCCGACAGTGTAATTTGCCCAGAACGAGTAAATATCAATATAAAGTGTGAAACTTATATATGGAATATATAAAGATCTGAGCAGATATATAAAACAGAATGACACGAGACCCCGTACATGTACAAACCATAAAATTTAATCAAGAATTCATAAACAATAAAATTCATAAACAATTGTGATAATGCATTACATTAGAAAGATATACTTTTTGATTTAAGTTATTCAACGAATTTCAAATACAAATATGCTTAAACAAATAGCCGGTCTGTTAAGCGATAGAATTAATTCATCATCGAATCAAGTGAATAGATCGAAATCACTGCCTTGTACAGATTCATAACCTGATGGTTCTGGTTCAGTCCAAATTCGCTGCAACTGTTCTTTTGACTTCCTTATGCCTGTAAGTCTGGGTCCTTTCCACTTTTCCCTTTTCCCAAATTCTCAGGTGTCCCGCCTCTTTCGGCCTCCAACTTTGTGTGGTCACTTTGGTTTTGTAAGTACGTGATACTTCACGTGGATACGTCACGTGAAGCTATCTCCTTCCAAAAGTTAACAAAGTGGCAACCTGAGTATTCTGTTAGGTACCCTACTGGGAAGAGATCATTACTTTCTCCTCTCGTTAATGTCAGATAAGTTCTGTCGGAATTCAAACAGATACTAACGGCCATCTGGTCTAACTTAACACGGCAGACCATAAACGAACCTAGTTTCCTAAGATTAATGTACTTCCAAATGGCTATTTCAACACTGGCTTACAGGAACAACACCCCGAGGCATCAGTTCCGGTCCCGACTTAATTACCCAAATGAATGGATGAAATTGCTCACATGACTCGGCTACGGTATTTATAGCGAATACACACATTCAAGTCTCTAGCATATACGAAACCTCACTACATGGTTTAACAACATTAATTTCACTTGGTTTAACAACGTTAATTTCAGTCAATATGCACTCAAGTCTTTGTCATATGTGACATTATCTAAATCGGAGAATTTGCACGGATTCTCGTAACTCATATCACTGAAGTAAGGCATGAAATTCTAAATACATATTTACCTATAACAAACGAGACTATACGTTCAAACGATTCATCAAACTTATATAAAGAATATCATTGTACGGATTCATATAGATGAACTTGCACAGTTGTATTCATATCAAGAAAATTGATCTACGAATCTAACCAAATAATTCATGCTAATATAAGCAAATAAATCCAACAAATCGTCACACAATTGTAATCATATCAAGAGAATGGATCTACGAATCTAACCAAATAAATTCATGCAAATATAAGCAAATAAAGCAACAAATCATCATATGGATATCAAGAAATTACGTGAGATTGACGCAAAATACCTTGTGTCTTCAAGCTTTTACCGCTAGAATTGAGTTCGTAGATTTTTTCAGACATCCAATCCCTTTGATCCTAATTACGAGTGAATTTCTTCTAAATTCGACCCGGAGTCCTCTACCTTTGTTTTCTCTTGCAGAAAATGGTGTCGACTGATTAAAAGTGTTGCGATAAGCACATTTAAACCGAGAGTTTTCATGAATCACGACCCCTTATTCAGCGTAACCAATACGAATTATAGTTAAGGCGCTAAAAAATGTATTCCGCCGGACAACCTCAGATTACCAAATACTGATTCCTGGAAAATTTCAAACTGACAACTTCGATACAGATCGGAAGTTAACCCCTATCCTTTTCAGTTAAATAAACGAAGGCTTAATTAGAACCACTGCTTCCATGACAGTGACATTTGCCAATCAGTGCATTACGGCGATTTAAACACGAGCCAGTCCCCATAAATTTAATTAATTGTTCACCTGTCCAACTTAATGTGTTCTTCATAGATCGACAGAAATTTGCACCCTTACAGAACCCTACAACTTTTTCGCGAAAATAAAGCCTCCTACGAAAAATGAAATACAAGGTCAATAACGTCAAACCGAAATCTCTAACCGACCGAGACTTCTCTAATTGGGTTATTTTACTTTTGACGTTTGTGTTTGCGTGTTTGTTTACCTGTCGGACACCGTAACCAACCCTGTAGCTGTAGCGTAAAAAAAAAGTAACGGTTAAATGGTGTAATTAAATCATTATGATATTAATAATAACGCTAACTATGGAATCTCACACGTCTAAACTAGCTCGACAGCGACTAGATGCAATTAAGAAATATCTCCCCGTCCGTGATTCTGTTAAACAACAACTATAAGCGCGTCAGGAGTCTCGGGTGGAATTTACGGAAGGTACAGAACAGTTATTTAAACCAATTGTTGAGCCAACCAAAAAGATCGCCGAGACTACAACGGCATCACAGCAGGTTATCGGAGCATTACCAAAATAAATTAAAGAAGCTATGGAGTCTGCCGACAAAACACGTGATGACATTCAAGACATTAAAAATATTGTCGTGGATCTATCTAAACCAGAATTAAAAACTAGGTATTTTACTCAGCATGGCTATATAGAAGTTATGGCTGATCCTGTTAGGGTTGCTGCGGTGGGATATCAGATCTAGCATCAGCTTCTAAAGCCAGAGTTTTATAAAACTCCAGAAAGCGAGTGGGGTGCAGGATATTTCATGAGTACAAGGATATTCCACAAATCAGTAAAAAAAATAAAAAAGAATATGATGATTTTATTGATGAAGTTCATGAATGAAAAAAGGTGTTGGGACGTCAGTTATATGACCGAGAAAGCAGCCATCTCGACGAAGGAGACAATCATCACCTGACCTCAGTGTAACTAGAAGTGGTATTGATACTCGAGGAAGTGGTCTTATTACTCCATGTCCTAATAACGTCCTTGCCGACGTGGACAGATTAGAAATTCTGATTGGCGGAAAATGAGCCGGTAATAATCCCCCAGAAATCATTAATGAAGCAGCTGCTATTTGTCAGAGATTATTTACAGGCGGTAAAATGGATATTAATGTTTATCGGTTCCTCATTGATGAAATTACTGATGATTATCACCGCAGTGATTGAGGGTATGCAACTAGATCAGTGACAAGAAAATAAGATGATTATACATAATGCTCAACGTGGGCCTGTAATGATCAGGGTGATAAATTCGCGATTACTTACGTATAACGCGATTTACGGGGATGGACTCGGTGATGTTGTTTGGGGTCTGTTTAGAAGGATAGCTCCAAACCCAATACCGATTGCAAAGCAATTGGGAATGAAAGCTATTGACGTTGTTCGTGATAAAGGTATTGGTGCTGTTGGTGATGTTGCTAGCAAAGCGTTCTCAGCAATCAAAGATAGACTAGCACGATTAATACGACGAAAACCTAAGAAAGTAAAATTGCCCAGCACTGAAGTGATGCATGCAAATGTTAGTAAAATAAAAAATGAAGCTGCAAATCAAAAACTAGCATAGTTGGCTGGTGTACCCCTGTCAAAAAAAGAAAAAAATATAACTGCTAGTCTGATAGCAGGAAGTGGTCTTCGTGTCAGACGATAAAAAGTATAATAAAGATGTTCAAACGTATATCTGATCCAGCATTCGATATGGATGCGCCAGTTCTCAAGGACGAATCGGTACGTGATTATCAGTATTATTCTTATGACGCACAAGATCCTAATGCACAAGGAAGAATTGAGCTGCAAGTTCAGGATACAAGTAGATATCTCTTACCCGCTGAAGTATTTATTGAGGTAGAAGGTGAAATTCTAAAAATAAATAATACTGAATATGGAGCTGATGTTAGAGTTGGTTTTGTTAATCATGGTATCATGGTGTTGTTCGTCAGTGTCACATACATGATTGATGGAAGAAATATGGAACTAATTCAGAAGGACGTCGACGTTGCCACGACGATGTTGGGTCTAGCAAGATATTCTGATGATTACTCAAGATCAGCTGGTCCGTCAATGATGTTTGTAAAGGATACTTCTGACCACCCTGACAACAGACAATACAATATAAGACGACCAAGAAACAATGCAGACAACGCTGATGCTGATGTGTGGCCGGTGGTTCATGGTGCTAATCCAGAATTCAACTTAGGATTCACAACACATCTATCAATGCTGAAATATAGAAGTAGAAGATTTTCATGTGCAATTCCACTGTCACATATCTTTGGATTTTGCAGAAATGTCAGAAAGGTTATATTTGGAGCCAAGCATACAGTTGTACTTTTTAGAAAAGGTAACAGCAACGATGCAATCTGGCGCCCTTTGGGTGACGAAAGTAAAGTAAAAGTAACAAAACTTTCGTTGTGGATGTCACTCACTGAAGAACAACGGCTGCTCTCTTTTATGGATCAAGGTGGTAAATCAACATTATCATGGTTGACGATGACCACATATAGTACTCAAAATGACGTTAATGGTTTATTTACATGGTAGATAGCATCACAGCAAGGTGTCTCTGCACCGCGACATATATTTGTTGCTTTCCAAGATGCTGCACGAGTAAACTCGCAAACACACAGTGCAGTGATATTTGACAAACTTGGTGTTATTGAGGTTTCACTGAGAATAAATGGACATCAAGAACCATCCAAAGATATACTATTGAATTTTGATAACAATAATGTTGCACATGTATATCATCGTTTGATAACATTTATGGGACGTGATCAAACTGTTGATTCTGGTCTACGAATATCACAACTAGACTTTACAATGCTGTATCCGATTTATTACTTTTCGCTGGAACACTTGGATTTGTTTAGACAATCTGTCGTTGATATACACTTTTGAGCTCGTGTGGTAAGAGGAGCTATTGTTGAATATAGAGCTATCGCTGTTATACTCTCAGACAAAACAATGTTGCTTGAAGGTGTTGGTGGTCAAATGAAAGTCATTGATGCCCCTGTAGAAAACCTGTAAGTGTTTTCCAAAAATGTAATTAAATTGCTCATGATATTATAATGGCATATCATCATGTTAGTGTTACTCTGACTCCTAGTCAGATTAAAAAGCTACAATCAGCATCAAAAATGAATTCTGGAATAAAAATATTACTGAAATCAGAACAGATTGCAGGTGGTCCAAATAAACTATCACTGACAAAACGTCAACTCAGGCACTTCAATGACACCAAAGGAAAACAAAAATAAAAAAAATAGGGAAAGGTCTAAGACTTAATCTTTCTGCGGGCGCCGTTAGCGACATTGCCAAGACAGGCGGTATATTTCCACTTCTTGCAGCTATATCAGCGTTGATAGCCACTCCAGCCCCAGCTGTTGCAAAAACAGTTGCACTTGGCACTGTTGGAACAGCCACTGGGATGGCACTAAAGAAAGCAACAGGACAAGGAATAAAAACTTCCAAGAAAATCAAAAGGGAAAGGTCTTAGACTGCCAGGTACTCCCCATTCGTGGTACGGTCAATCAACAGGGAAAGGTCCAAGACTTCCCGGGACACTTCGCTAGACGCAAAGTGTCTCATGCTTCCCATATCCAATTTTGATTTACTTGATGCTGCTAAGCGATTAAACATCAAAAACTTCAGAGGTGTTTGTATGCATGATCAATCACCAAAACAACCAAACAATGTTGAAACCGGTATCATTAATCTTGATGGAAGTTCTGGTCCTTCCATCAACGGTGGAAGGGGTACTCACTGGGTTGCATATGCGATTGATCCACGTGGAGTTGTTTATTTTGATTCGTATGGGTTGGCACTGCCAAAAGAATTTTTAAAATATGTGAGCAGGATGCAAAGCATTCCAATCTGGTATTCAACATTACCAACACAGACAATAACTGATCCGCCAATATGTGGCTGTGAAGTACTCACAGTACTTGATGCCGTGTCAAGGTCCCTAATACCGCCTCATAAGGTTGTGCACTAGTATACCACCAAACGGTATAGCCGTCCACCGTCGTTTTAAACAAGTCTTAGTGCAATATATAATGGTAGATATTTACGGAAGATCTGGTCGGAGTCTCAAACCTCAAGGCGAATTATCCAAATATGCAACCCTTGACCAGGTCAAGAATGAACTCGCTGATCTTTTGAGTCTCGCAAATGTGGACCAAAATGAAGTCGTCGTTTTTCAGGATCAGCAAGGACGGTTAAAGATGAGCAATATCCCGTTGACAGATATTATTCTGCGAGTACCAGATGCGACCGAAGATAACTTAGTGGTGTTTACTAAAAACGGTAAAATTAAAAATTCAGATGAATCAGTCTTAACACTCATGGGAAAAATTACTGGATGTATCAGAAGAATTGGAGATATTATGTATGCCGATCTCAACATGAGTAAAAATACAATTATCAATGTGAGAGAACCAAAATCAGACGATGAAGTGGAAACAAAAAGATACGTAGACAGCAACAACGCCACTATCAGAATTGAGATCGACGATTGTTTACTATCCGCCGGTGAGACAATGACTGGTCCTCTCAGTATGGTTAATAATAAGATTACTGGTCTTGGAGAAAAAGAATCAAATGACGATGCTGCAATGAAGAAATACGTCGACACTAGCAACCTCCCAGTGATGAATTCGTTAATTGCAATCAATGATGGACTGATATCTCTCAGATCTGATTATACAACTCACGTAAACGCGTTTGTAAATTTTTGTAGAAACACAAATAGAACCATTAATAAAATGTTTGGAAATCCAGCGGTTATTGATATTAAACTCTCTGACATAAAAATTTTTTTACCGACAGTGTAGTATATACAGTAGTGTCTCGATCAGCATTATGGACACCACTCAATAAATCCATCAAACATCGCGCTGAGGTTACCAGCATATACAGTTACTCAGTACTTGGCGTTACAACATTTACAATACCTACCACAATTTCACGGCGTTATCCACCAAATGGATCCTCTGGATCTATGTTAGTGATATTGGATCAAAACGACAAGGAAACATTTGTGGTGGAACCCAAAGAAAAAGCCGCCCCAGTGTTGTACTATTGGTGCCTTGAATTAGTCGCTAGACTACCACCTACTTACAATATAATGAACTCCCCAATCTACGTTCAACAACTCAGGTACGAGCAAGTGTGTTTATGGCATACCCAACTGAAAAATATCATCGACAAGTATACAGTCAAAAAAAACAAAAAAAAAAAAAACAAAAAAGCAGACGTGTCGTTGTCACTGATATAATTGTATTCTCTGCATCTGCGGTCATCGCTGGAACAGCAACGGTCATCGGCGCATTATCAGCCATATACGTGATAGCACCAGTGATAGGTGTTTCAGTTGCAACAGGAATTGCTGGTATTCTTAATATCATCGC